>JAMKPZ010003059.1:0-39288 GCA_024699675.1 Amphibolis antarctica
TTAAGTTAAAAAAAATCCACCTTGAATTATTTTTATTAAACACTACATAATTAAAATCAAATTATTTAAAAAAAATCCACAAACTTCTTTCAAATTTAATCACCGTAATTAATGAAAAATTAATTAATTTTTATAAGTTAATTAATACAGTTCGAAATATATGTACGTGAGTGAATTTTTAAAATTAAAGGAGAAAGAGTATACACTTCTTTTTAGGTGAAGAGAGAGAATGTTTTTAAATTTCACCTACATGAGAGAGAGTGTTTTGTTAAAACGTCGGTCTTTTAATACAATTGTCTGGCCATTTACTATAAAACACCTTTTCTCGCATAACGTGTGAACTTAAAAACACTATCTCTCACGTGTTTTTTTTTAAATAATTCTTTCGATTTTTAAATTTTACTTGGAAAGAGTGTTTTTAAATTTTACCTACTACATAAGAGAGAGTGTTCTTAAATTTCACGAGAGATAGTAACTTTTAAAATTTTAAATTTCAACCATCAATCGTAAGATCAACAGATACCTATAGAAGTGACTTCTGTAGATGAACTCGTGCCCTCTATATATATTATAACGTTTTATAATATATTTATTAAATAATTTTTATATTTTTTATTATTTATTAAATTAAATTAATATTATTATATTTTTAATATAAATTATATATTTTATCGTAAATCATAAAATTTAACCGATTAGCTGGCATTCTTGTGGGTTCCATGCACAGGTTCGAGTGTCATCCACGTTTCTACATTTGTCATCTGCAGTTGAATCGAGCACAGAACACGCTATTCGGTTCTCTCGAAGAGGCAAAGTCCGCCATGGCGAGGAAGAGCAAGGTCCGTGTGATGCCCCCGGTGGAAGAGGTTGATATCGCCGCCTTCAATTATGAGCCCCAGCTCATCCGTGGTAAACGCCGATAGCTTCGTCCCTTTCTTTCTCGTTCGTTTTTTTCTCCCTTTCTGTTCTTGTTGTTGCTGCTGGTTGATAGACGTGGGATATGGCAGCACTACATGTGACCGGGTTCGCGCTGAGGATCTTCGTCTGGTTGATCGAGTCCAGGCTGTTCGGATCTGCGATACTGTCCTTCCTCAAACGCATGAACAACGTCACTCAAGTTTCACTCCCTCCCTCTCTCTCTCTCTCTCCCTCTCTCGCTCCTTCGTCGTCGTCGTGTTGAATTGCTAAGGTAAAGTACTTTTCGAGCGTTTTGGCTCTGACCGATACGTCATTCGTGTTTGTTTTTGGCAGACGCTGCAGGAAACCGTGATTCCTGAGAATCCGATGTTCCGTCCCGAGTATCCTTCGCAAGGTTTTTCTTCAACGTTCACATCGTGCGCTTTGATTTTGTTTGGCGGAAGATAGTGGTGAAATTTTGAATGATCATCTGAATCGTTATTCTAAGAAGGAAACAATGCATTTTTTGAACTTGCAGATCAGAAAAAAAGATCGAAAGCAAAACTGTTTTTCTCCTCTATCTCGTCTTGTCATGCTTTATATATTTATCCATTATTATTTTAGTACTTGGTGCAATTTTATCCTACTAGTGTTTCAGAGAAGGAAGCGGAGGTGGTTGTCATTGATGAAAACGATCAACCTGCCATGCGTGCTGAATCGGCTTTAAGTTGCCTCCCTCCTTATGAGCCGTCAAAGCACTGGAATGCAGACTCATTGTTTCTTTATTGGACGATACAGGATTATGCTCATGCTTACAGATCGGGAATCACGACACCGTCAGCTGTAAGTAGCTATTCATGCAATCTTCTACGTTATTTTTCCCCCTCCCGTGAGTTCAATTTATGGAAGGAATGCCATCCTTAACTTGTAGGTTGTCGAGCACATCGTCACAGTTGTAGATGATTACAACAACAAGAAGCCACCCATGCCGTTACTGATTTATTTTGATGCCAAGGAAGTAAGGAAGCAAGCGGCTGCTTCCACACAAAGATTCTTGGATGGTAAGCTGATGCTTGAATTCAAGTTAAATGGCATGCTCCTTTCTGCAATTTGAGGACTATAAGCACCCGTTAATTTTCCATAACTGACTAATGAAAATTGTAGGAAAGCCCCTTTCTATTTTGGATGGTATTTTTATGCCCATCAAAGATGATGTGGATTGTGTGCCTTATCCAAGCAATGGTAACCTCATGCACCAAGTTTGCTCTTTTACTTGATTGTTGAAAGCATTTTTGAGAGCAGGCTACTCTTATATCAGGTGCAACCACATGGTATCATGAAGTTCGTCCTGTTAATGAAGATGCAGTTTGTGTGTCCAAACTGCGGAGTTGTGGTGTGATTTTTATAGGAAAGGCAAATATGCATGAATTGGGTATTGGGACAACAGGAAACAATCCAAATTATGGGTATACATACTATCACATCTCCTATCATAAAAACATAGAACAATTATCCCAATAATGTTTCCTTCCTGCAGTATTTTGTTGGATAGAGCTCTATTTTTAAAAAAATTATATCTCTTCTTTTTGTATAAACTGTTGCTTCTTGGAATTTCTCTATATTCCAGCATATAAAGCATTTTTCACTACATAGAAATCATGAATGTTTCTAATTACTGTAAAGGATTTGTCTTCTTCATTTCTGTCATAGAACAACAAGAAATCCACATGGAATTGATAGATATACTGGAGGTTCTTCCTCTGGCCCAGCGGCAATTGTTTCATGTGGTTTATGTCCAGCTGCAATTGGAACAGATGGTGGAGGTTTGTTTCCACAAAATGAAGGAAACTCATACTTTATTTAAAATGTCTCAAATAATATATTATTTTCGATGATAAAGGTTCGGTCAGAATACCATCTTCACTTTGTGGTGTTGTTGGCTTAAAGTCAACCTATGGGCGGACATATATGAAAGGGTACTTTGTTTCTATTTTCTGTATTACACATTTCTCTTTTGCATTTGATTGGCACAATCTTACACAATCAATTTTCATGTCTCGATAAAATCACATTAATTAAATTTTTGGGTTATAATCTTCTAAATTTGATCATAAGTGATTAAATTCTTTTCCATTAATCGACATGACCTCAATAATTTAATTGATCATCTTTAGAATCTAATTATTATTTTCTAGTTATCTATCAAACATTGTAATCTAAATAAGAAATGTGTTTCAATTACATTACATGTAAGGAGCATTTCTTGATTAAAGTACATTGTTTGAATTTTGTTTACAACCTTCTAAAGTTGATTGCAAGGAAATACATTCTTTGGAATATCATCCAATTAGCAACATGACCTTAAATATTGAATATCATCCAATTAGCTATGTTGGCCATGAAGGGAATATTTCTGCCATGTCTCTAAGCGTCTATTGGAGATCCCTTGTTGCCAACTTTAGTTCTTTGTGTTGCCACATTGTCTTGGGCTGAAATAACGACTTATTCCTTACATTCTAAAATTTCTAAAGGATATAAATACCCCAAAAGTTTGGTACATATGGGTAGTCATCTAGAGAAAACTTTAGAACCTTCTCTTTGATTGCATGCTTATCCACATTTTGGGATACCTTTGTTGTCATCATGTTTTCCAATGTGAAAACATGGGAGTTAATGCTTGCTAATGGGCGTGGATGTCTTTAGCACATTGTAAGGTTTACAACCATATACTTGGTTTGCGAATATTTCCTTAAATCACCTGACAAATCCTCAAAATACTAAGTGGTTAAATCTGACCATGTGATGGTGTAACACCTGATCACAATTGTTGCCGAGATCCATAAATGTCAAAGTTTCAGCTGCAGGTCCAGACAGAGCATTTGCACAATTTTGCAAAACAGAAGGGATAACAAAAGAAAAGATGAGCCTCATGCTTGGTTTATGCATTTGAGTGCTATTAGAAATTTAGAATAGTCCCATTGAGGAAGTAGAAATGGAATTTGCACACTTGTATGATAAGTGATCTCTTTAGTCTTATTAGTTTTGAGTTAGGAATCTCATATTTCTATATGGTATCAAGTCAAATATGATTTTTTAGGACAAGTCTTTGCACATTTACTTGATCTAAAAATAAGAACATTTGTATGACTTAAAAAAGAACACATCTGAGGAAGAATGATAGAATAGTTTCATATTGGAAGTAGGAATAAGATTTTCACACTTACATGATAAGAAATCTTTGCACTCATCATTCACTGATTTTGAATTGGATGTTGTTAAGCCCACTAGGCCCATGTACATTGTGTATATATATGTACTCTTGTAGTAGTGATTAGGGAATGCCAGTTATTACGCACCCTAACAGATGTCTCACAATTTTATGAGTGTCATTGGAGGTTAGTGTTCTCAAGTAGTCTTAGTGAATTTGCAGGAGCAGATATTGAACGGTTTTCCTGTTTGATCTCATTTGTAAATTGGTTGAACCAGTTCAACCAGGCGATACTATAACTAACCCAGTAAAAAAATCAATAAAAAATAGGAAAAAGTACAGAATCAGAAAATTGTCAGAAAGTTACTACATACATTACAATCATACCAATAGATAATGAGAGTATCTTACAGTAAAAAGGTATAGATATTTTCCTATCTGAAATTTAAGGAATTCAAATTTAAAAAATAAAATAAAAAACACTTTGAACCAGTTTAAACTGTCCACTTCAACTGGTCCAAACCTGGTCCATGGTCAGACCCATCCAAACCAGGTTGAAACACTGGTACTAACTGAATGAAATCCTAAATGGTGAAGGGTGGTCATGGTTTGAGGTAAATGCTTGAAATTTTAGCGTTTGTGTCTAGTAACATTACAAGTTTTAAAATTATAGTAACTTTACCAAATCCTACAAAGTAAAAAGCCTTTTCGTTTACAACTACTTAATGTGCTTTAGGACAACATGGTATGGTCAATGGGAAATCTATTTCTTTGTTTGGTAAAATCCACAAAATTTGATTGGAGTTAAACTCAATTCTTAAGTGCATCTTCTTTGTATGATATTAGTTATTTGGGTACATAATATCTTTGAGATTGGTTGATGTTGACTCCTCCACACATGCGGTTCCTCCTTTCCTCAAACCCTAGCAGCATTTTCATATAGATAAGTGGTTCCTTCTCTACTCCCAAACAAGCAATTGCTTCACTTGTGCATAGACAGGTGACTCTCCCACCTCTTTGGTAGGTGTCTCATCTGCTCATGTTGAATGAGCGTCTCTTCTAGTTGCAGTCAAGCAACTCTCCTTTGCTCATCCATAGGTGAGTGACTCTTTTGCTGTTGTGTACATGGGCAACTTTTCTTTGCTTGCAATAGTTATGTGACCCTCCTCTGGTCATCCATGGAAGATTGACTGCTCTACTTGTATACATAGGTGACTCTCCTCTTCTCGTGCTAGTTGAGTTCTTTTGTCTGCATTAGATGGTTGAATCTTTCCTCCACTCATAAATGGATGAGTGTCTCCTCTTCCCTTTTGATGGTCAACTATCTCCCACTTGCATGACCCCTTTTTCTCCTCTTTAGATTGGTGGACCTTTTGCTTGCATCCATTAAGGCTGTAGAGGAAGAAGGAAAACAAACGAAGTAGAAAGGAAAAGGAGACGGGGCATGTGCGGTGAACATGCATAGAAAAGAAAAAAATATCATGTTATTAGAGTTTTTTAAGTTTTTAAGTACAGTATTGTGTAAGTTATTAAGTTGTTTTATCTTTTAAATTTTTAACAAGTTGGATGCTCCAACTTGAGGGGGAGTGTTGAAGTAAGTGTTGTATTAGGATTTAGGTATATGTGGGGTTAGTCTTACATTGGTTTAACTTATCTTGTGTGTGTTATGTATTTTCTATAGAAGAGGCTCTATGTTTAGTTAATGAGACATTTTCCTCTTTCTCTTATTTTTGATAGTTTGAATTTTGTATTTTACCTCACCCGCCATTTTTAGTTAGTGTCCTATTGTTGGGTCTGTGTTTTTTCCGAATACATCAATATAAAATACCTTCTTAGCAACAAATGAAAATTCTCTGAACAATTTTTATTACAGGGTAATGTGTGATATTGGAACTGTGGAAGTTGTATCTCCAATTGCAGCTACAGTTGAAGATGTTATGCTAGTGTAAGCTTCTGCATTTTTGAGTTAACATTGTATTGACATTGATATTTTTATTAATGAATATAAACATAGCTCAGCTTTCGCTACAACTCTCTCAAATGGAAGAGGTAACAAGAGATTCTTGATGATATTTTTATGTTTATTTTTGAGATACATCCTGGTCTCTCCACTTTTTTATGGAAAGTATATGGAAATAAACTCTATTTGGCACTAACGTGGTGAAGGTGATTTTCCATTTTATTATGGTTGTCTATTTGTTAATTAGGATTTAAAAAGAAAATTTATGAAATTGTTATTCACTCAACTATATTTCATAACTCAAGATATTAAGCTTGAAAGCATAACCATATACAAAAAGTTGGTGTTGTTGAGTTTAAGATGTGTATGTTTGAATGAGTGGTAACACCATATAGGTTAAATTAGAGAATGATTTTATTAGGAATAGAATAGGAGCTTTGGTAATCAAAGATAAGAAAAAATTGATTGAGTTGGTATAGTTATATCTTTAAGAGACCAAAAACAGCACTAATTAGGAGAGAAGAATTAGTTAGTGTAGAAGAAATTGAAAGAAGTATAAGTAGACCTAAAGTAAGTTGGTTAGAAATCACAAGAAAAGATTTAAATTTATGAAATTTAATCAAAAATTTCACCATAGAAATACATGGAAGAAAAAAATTCTATAGTTGATTTTATGTAGTGGAATTATGACTTGGATTTATTTTATTTTTTTGTTTAACTTGGATTGTTGTTGTTGTCTGTTAATTATGGTCATGAGATTTTTTATTTTCGATATCATTTGCAATATGTTGACTGCTTCTCTTAGGATTGCATTTAAGAGAGGCCATATATGAATAATTTCAAATTTGGCTGAAACTGCCTGTGTTTTTAATTCCTGACAAACAATTTCGTTAAATCAGATATATCATATCACCTCTGACTTTGATAAATGATGTTTTAGGTATGCAGTGATCTCAGGTGCCTCTTCAGCCGATAAAATCAGTTTAAATCCTGTAAATTCCACTTCTCTGTGTTCCTAATTAAATCCTCTATGATGCAAATATGTGCCTGGCTTATTAGCTTTGATTTACTATTTTTTTCAAGTAGTGCAAGAAACATGTTCGCATATAATTATTAACTAATTCTTGTTTGTGTACGACTGAGATTCTCTTTTATCTTTTTCATCCTCATTTGAGAAGAGTTAACTCCTTTGAATCGACATTTCTAGTTACCTCCCTCTGTGCCAATCTTATCATCTCATAATTTGGATGTCTTGAGATCATTGAGGCTGGGAAAATATACGGAGGTGTGGTGCTTCTAAATCAGATATGCTAATACAATATCGGTAATTTTGAACTTAACTTGCTTGTATATTGTTGTGATTCCAGTGGTTTAATGATGTTCAATCTCCTGACATCTCCAGCAAATGTGATGATGCTCTGTATATGCTTTCGTCAACATATGGATGCCAAGTATTCTGTTATTCTTTTTCTCCTTGTCAATTCTCCAGCTTGTGCGTAATTGCATAAACATCTCCTGTTCTTATTTTTTATGTATGTTCATTGATCATATCATATTTCTGGTTGCAAGATCTTTGAAATAATACTACCAGAGCTCCAGGAATTGGTCATAGCACACTTGGTTTCAATTGGTTCTGAATCAATGTGTTCATTAAATCCTGATTGCAATGATGGGTATGATTTCTGCGAACCAAATGGCCTACTTACTGCTGAAATTGGAATAGTTATGTACTTATATGCCAACTAATAATTATGAAACTTGTGAGCTGACTGGTATTTTTTGTTGTGAATCCCTCTTCTGCCATGCAGGAAAACGTCTGAACTAACACTTGATACACGTGCATCTTTGGCACTTTTTCGTTCTTTCACAGCTTCAGAATATGTTGCTGCACAACGTCTGAGGTGTGTGGAGAT
This sequence comes from Amphibolis antarctica, assembly GCA_024699675.1. Lineage (NCBI taxonomy): Eukaryota > Viridiplantae > Streptophyta > Magnoliopsida > Alismatales > Cymodoceaceae > Amphibolis > Amphibolis antarctica. Next base: position 7,979 of record JAMKPZ010003059.1, read on the forward strand.
TGGAGATATTCTCTCATGATTTCATTTCATGCTATTTCAAAAAAAAAAAAAAAAATGCACAATTTAAGTCACACACCATATCTTTTATGAAACAATTTTATATATTACAAGCTGAAGTCTTAGCTGAAAAAAGTGAATGATACAATTTGTGCTGCTAATTCCTAAGAATTTTTTTTTACCCACATGATCTTGTTGCATCCATTATTTTCTGAGACAATTAAAAGCATGCTTCTTTTTTCTTCACTTGTTTGATGCTCCTGGCTCTCCTTTTCAGCTTGATGTTGAATTTGTCTCTATGTATTACAAACATATACATGTTCACGGATAAGCAAATCCATGTTATAAGACTAGTGATTCCCTTTTGATATTTATTTATGAGATTTTTTAATTATCCATTTTTATTGTATTCCTACACATACTGAAAGTAGAACTCTCTCATGAAGTTTTTTTATCTAATTGTATCAATGGTTCCCAGCTATGGTAAATGTTTTTTTGGATTTACATAATATCCTGAATTTTGATTGTGGGACTTTGAAATATACCAAATGTTCTGTTCTGTTGTTTTGCATTATCCTGAATCTTGATTGTTGACTTCAGCATATATCAAATGTTTATATTTATGACCCATTTTTCTTGTTTTTAATGGTACATCTCGTATTCCATTTTTTTTTATAGTATATCATTCTAGATGTGAGCTTTTGCTGCTTTCCTTGGATGCCCTTTGGGTCTACCATATTATCTCTTGCAGACATAATGTTCATTGTCTGATTCAAAAGTTGGAACTTTTCCTATGCAATGCAGGCGAAGGATAATGTACTACCATATGCAAGCTTTTAAGAAGGTTGATTTTATAGTCACTCCTACAACTGGGTGTGTGCCATCTTTTGTTTGTTTTTGTAATCATTATTGTTTATCAGTTTAAATAAAAAACTTTTATCATAATTGCAATATTCTCTTAATGGTCCCTAATATATCTGAGTTTCCATCTAGTTTCAGATTATGATTGTTGTTGTTGCAGAAGATATGGTTTTGGCAGTTTTTTTGTAAATTTTTTTGCATTAAATTTTGCGGGGTTTTTTGGTAAAAAATAAAAAATAAAGATTTTCTCATTTCCAAGGATGACCTATGAGTGCATCTATGTGAAAGGAAAAGTTGTTAAATTAAGTTGAAACTAAAAAAGATAGATAACAACAGCAATCTAAACTATATTCTCAATATTTAGGGTTTATCATGTGAATCCTTTTTTTCCAAGTATTTCTATTTATGGTCTGATAAAGAAGGATAGATGAAGATTAAAAATTGCATGGTTAGAAATACGAAAAAGTAAAATTACATAATATTCTAGGGAATAAATCAATGAATAAAAATAAATTGAGAAGAAGATTTCATATTGGGAAGCCCATAGTGTGATAGAAACATTGGTTGAATGATTGATCATTGTTGCCGAATTTTTTCACAAACAATGCAATTACATTAATGGTTTTACGTAATTTGATTTTTGAAAAGTTGTTGGTAGATAGTATAAGTAGAAAGACTAGATATTTCATCAAACCCAATTGAGTGGTTAGAAGATTCTCTATTATGTTATAAGTAAGATTGACATCGATATTATTTTGAATGTGGGATTATTCGTCCCAACAATATACTCTTGCATTAGTCATGGGTTTGTCCATTTTTGTTAATAGTATATTTACCATTGATATTGCGATCTAGTTTTACATTTGTATTTTCATCATGAATTATGCATTAAACTAGACAATGGTTTTATGTAGTTTGAAACTTTGAACTGATTTCATTTTCTACATTTGACAGTATGACAGCACCTAAAATACATTCAAGTTCTCTTAAGTCTGGCGAGAGTAATTATGAAGTATCAGGTTAGCTGGATAATCTCCAACTATTTTTGATATTTGCAACAGAAACTTCCCAATGGATTGCATGATTTAGTCCACCATACGTGGATGGTAAAAATTTTCTCTTGATATATTCTCTTTCAATTACCATACCCTCCTTTAATTTTAAAAGAATGGTGTCCTAATGTAGCTTATAACTACGGACTTGTAGTCTACAAAATAGGTTGTGACCTTGTAAGGATGCTATATTAATCAATTAGAGGAGACTTGTTTGGTGAGATGAAACCATCCTTTCAAATATAAAAGTTTTCATGCAAAATGCATGAAAAACATAAATTGTACAATAAAAATCTTTTTTAGGATCCCTAACTCCTTAAGAAATGGGACAGATGATAGAATAAAGGGAGTACAAGAGCATTTGGTTATTGGTATTTCCTAATGGCATTTTATTGATAATGTCACACATCAATACATTACTCTTTATTTGCCAATTAATATACTTTGGCTAGAGGAGGATGTGATACACCAATGCTGTTGTGCTAGGCCTACTAGCTTGAGGAGTTGATAAAGAATTCTTGTGGGAGAAGGCCACGAAGGTAATGACATTATTGGTGTAGATGCCTTAGGGTTGAAAAAAATCTGAAGCTAAAGTTTGAAGAGAGAAATGGTGGGGTTGGCAAATAGTGTGCATGTGGATAGGGTTGAACTGTTTATGCCTTTGTGGTTCTTAGAGTTGATGAATCATGTAGGTTTCTCTTGGAAAAAATTAGATGAGGTATAAATTTGATAGTTTTGCAAAATGGGACACAGTTTTGTTCCCTACAGTCCCACTTGTACCTCTTTCATTGCATACATACCTTCACTGATGGATGGATTTATCTTTGCATTAAGATCAAGGAATAAAGTATTGATATTGTGTAGTGGATCGATACCCCATAAATAGAAAATGTATTGAGTATCAGGAAATTGTGTTAAGAACACAGACGCTTTTTGAGGAAATGTTCAAAAACTCTAAATTTCAACTTGAAATGGAAGGATAAGATAAAATACGTTATAATATGCATATAAAATCACTTAGATAAATTTTCTAGGCAATTATTACACAAAATGTCAATTAGATATGAGAAATACTTAAATCGTATAAAAATAATAGAAAAATAGTTTAGAATGTCAAATGATTTCAATTATAGTCAGATCATACCAAGGTCAATTTCAAGTAGTCACATGTACTTATCAATATTGACATTTAATTGTTTTGTAATATGGTGGCTTGACTTCCTACCCTCATTAAAAACTGGTCTACCTTTCTTTTCCATCCATTTGATAATAGGATTCTTGATGTTCGAATTTTTGTAGATGAAAATGACATCAATTGGATACAATTTATTGTAGTCTTCTTCATTAGTTATATGCTTTATATGAAACATCATGTTATTAGTGAATGAAGACCAAATCATTTAACCTTTGGAGTAGAAGTATGTCTTTGTAATTTCACGTTATTAGTCTTTGATTTCAATTTTCCTTAGATTTGGAGTATCTATCCCAGGGATCACCGAACATTTAGTTGGAAACACAAAAATAAGATTAGATGTAGTAAGTTAGTATGTCCATTGAAAATCATAATACTTCAAACATTGTAATTACGTTTCAAAAATAAGTACTTATTAAGGGTCATTGTTTTTATGGCATGAATAGCTCCAAGCTATATAAAACCACCCAAGTGGTCCTTGAAGTTCTTTATCTCACGGTTTGCACCTAAGATTTAATATCTTGCTCAATTTTATTAGTAACAATATTAAATAAAGTGATAAAATCAACATAACCATCAAACTCTTGTTCATAATGGAAGTATGGATTCAAATACAATACTGCATATCAAACAAAAGATAATAGTGGAAAGAACTAAATTGAAAGCTTTCACTAATGACAAATGTACAATATATACATAATTAGTGAGTTTAAATAGCAATGTAATGCTTTTGAAAAAATCATGATTATACACAGGTCCATACTGATTATTTGAAAAAACCAAGATTATTCAAGAAAATACTGATTGATCAAAAAATATAGATTGCTCACACTGATTATTCAAAAAGCCTTGATTGTCCAGAAAAAATACCAAAAGAAAATAAAAACAATGTAAAAAACTTGTTATTCCACAGCTTGCATCAATCAATGGATGCAGCTGCACAGGTTGCATGCATGTCTTTGCCCACTACCGCTCACTGTAGTGCATTGGAACCCTTAGATATGTTAGGAAAATCCTTTTCAGATTTGGTTTTGATGATTTAAAACTTAATGCTGTTTTATTGTAGAATATATTAAGTCAAAGGAAATTAACAAAAATTGATAAAGAAATCAATGAAGATAGAGGGGAGATTGCAGAATTTGCAGGAAGTTTGAAAAGAGCAACTAAATATGAAGAAAATGCTAAAGATAGGAAAAAAGCTCAAAGATACATGTGTATTGAAATGACTTCAATTATGAATGTAAAGTTGAGCATGAAAATTTTAATTTAGGGAAATCTTGTAAATCCTAGTGATGCTCTCTTGTATTAGATTTCTCATATATGTCATTTAGAGTAGATACATACACTTGAATAGATGATCATAGTATCTATTCATGCATCTCACTTAGATATTTCACTATCACAAAATCAGAATGTCGTTTTTGTGAAATGGAGTATTTTGGGCCAGAAGTGAAGTTAGGCATTAGACCAAGATTAGCATATTGATGTTAGTACCAGAATATCATTTTTTAGGAAAACGGCATACCATTTATCAATCTTGGTATACCATTGTAGAGGTTAAAACTGCAGTTTCTACAACAGGAATAACATACCGTTACTGTGAAATAGCATACCATTTGTTCAATCAGCTAAGATGTTTGGCATACAGACTTTTATGAATATCCAGGAAATTAATTTCTTGTGAAATACAGTATCGTGAATGATATGAGTATAATGGTAACTATTTCTCATAAAAGAAATGGAAGAGTTCAGTGAAAAGACCGTATTTGTGTTGCTTTGCATCCTTATTGTGTCTTCTAATATTTGATTCAGGATATCTTATGAGATTCATGTTAGCAGCCAACCTTCTTGGACTCCCAGCAATTTCTATTCCTGTAAGTCTATCAAAAAAGTGTTTTTGGTTATATTTAATAGATGTCACTGTTGTCATCCTTAGTTGTGATATTTTTACCTTTGGAAATTTTAGAAAAGAAAAATTTTGAATTTTTTTTTAGATTTTCAAATGTTTATGCATTCCGGAAAATGTAGAAAAATTTAAAATTTTTCCGTCACTATAAATGTGTACCAGATGGATCCTTGTTTTCACATTTCTGGTATCAGTCGTAGGTTTAAAATTTCCATATATTTTTTAATATTTGTAGTGTTTTGGATCTGAACCCAAAATTCTATCCTTTAAAGACTTTGTAAAAGAAAGGATGATCAAATGCACTTGTCCGTTGATGATAAAACTCCATATCTTTGTTGCTTGTGAAATCCATGCGTTCATGAAGAAATGGTATCTACATTTTATTTGTGTTTGGGGCTAGTAAAAGTTGTACGTCTTAAATGTTTGAACATAAAAAGTGCCATGATAAATGTACTAGATGGATCATTGTATAGATAATTAATTAGAGGGTTAAGAAAGTTAACTTTTAAGAGCTCACTATTTCTTTTCTTATATCTCTCTACATCCACTTTACAATTAGATATGTGATTATGGCATCTTTTATGTCATTGAACTGTAATAGTTTAATTCACCAGAAGCAATGGATCCAATGATATTTATGATATTTTCAAGATTTGAATTTTAGAAAATGCAAAAAATACTATCAATAATGGAATTAATATTTTCAAGATTTACTATCAACGTGTTTGCTATTATTGTCAGCTTTATCTGTATTCAATGAGTTTTCTTTCATTTATTAATTATGTGCTATATTCAGGTTGGCCATGACAAACAAGGACTTCCAATAGGTATACAGTTGATTGGTCGTCCCTGGGGTGAGGCCAGTATTCTTAGGGTGGCATCTGCGATCGAGGTTTGCCTTTTTTTGAGACTTGAGCACTTTCCCATTTATATTATCATGCCTAAGAGATATTACCATCTTTTTTCCCACTCTTATGTTACAAAAATGGAGGATTTGGAATTTATAGAAAACATGATTTTCTAGACACCTTTCTGAAGAATTGGACATGAATTGTTCATAGAAATCAATTGATTTTAAGAAAAAATAAATGAACAATCACGCTTAGAACAAGCAACCGCAAGTATACGATGATAGAAACCTTTACGTAAAATGCACAATTACCACAGGAGATTACAAGCTTTGCACGAGTACAAGAGAGTTTTCCAGAGTCTCAGAAGCTTTACTGGATGGCTGCTTCACATGCAGATGACTCCAATAACCTGTGTTCTAACATAATCAGTGGAAAATACCAAGCACAAGCAAATAGTGTAGATTGTTTATAATGATTAACTCTAGCGAAGAATGATCAAGAAGGGAAACATTGTTTGTAATGAGTCTAATGACACCGAAGTGTTTATTCAATGGGAGGGAGAAGATGAAGCTTTGGCAATTTGGGAGCATTATGATGCATTGCTCACTCAGCATCTAGACCTTGAGGATAAGGTCTCTGCAGCATAGGGGTGTTTGCAACGATCTTTTGTGATGGACTAGTATATTATTATTAGTAGGAGGTGTCTTTAAATTAGGGATCTTTTGTTAAATGTAGGGTGTGGTATGCAATATTTGCTTGGTTGTTTAAGTATGGTAGCAGTATAGTTGTGGGGAGTCATGCTGTAAGAATTCTATTTGATATTTGTGTTGGAGAGTAGACTGCCTCTAGAATAGCAGTCCAAACCCTAACTTCCTTCTCTCTGGTTTCTCTGTCCATTTTTCCACCATAGATCCCACTCGTCCGCCCAGGTATCTTCTCTGCTGTTCAACTCCTAGCAGGTACTGTGACACTAGGCTACTATTGGTTGGGAAGAGTGTGGTAGTTAAGCATTTTCTCCTCTTTGCCTAGATTTCTCATACTTCTTGAATTCTTAAAATCTATGCTTTGATACCATATGGGAATACAAGAAATAAATGGGTGTTAAATGATGCCATTAACAAATATAAAGTTTCTATATACAGAAACTACATGGGAGAGACAAATACAACTTTAATGTGGACCAAATCCACATATATCTAATCCTAATACATTAATGTGTTCTGCCAATGTGATTCACGGAAATTGTAGCTATTTCCTTTGGTCATGTTTGGTTGTCCTTTTTTTTTCATTTCAGGAACTGTGTCTGGCTTCGAGAAGAAGGCCACAAACGTTTTATGATGTTCTGAAGGAGAATTGATGAAGCCCATTCGACTTCTCGAAGTGACGCTTTTCACCGGCAGTACGTTATGTTTTCTGTATGATAGATAAATACGCATGCAGCAAAATTAGTTTGGTTTCACATCGTTGGCAATTGATAAATAAATCTGTGAAGTTTACGATGAAAATCTGTGTGGTACAAACTGTTGGTAATCTTAATCAATTTGTCATCTTCGAAGGCTGCATCACATGCTAGACCGAAGTAAATCCATTGTGAAGTCAAATCATGAGGTAGGATTTGTAAAATTTTAAAAGCATCGGTTCATGCTTCTATTAGATATTGAATCGTTTCTTTTTTTTTTATGGCACTTGGAATCATGGAATCCTTTAAGGCTTAAAAGTGGATTGCATAGATTTTGTGCTGTTAATGATTTAGTCTGGCTGTTACACTTCCCCCCGCCACCGAGAATTCCAATCGCCCGTATTCGACAAAATCTTGTTTATAGTTATTATATTTTTGTTTAAATTTGAATCTGAAGATTCTTTCACGAATTATGAAATCAAATAAAATCTTAGGTTTCGTTTGAAATTTAGTTTCAGCCATTGAGAATTAAATAATATTGAATTTATATGATAAAAATTTATATATTAAAATTTATGTAATAATAATAACATTAAAAGAAATTTTAAAAGTGATCAGAGATAACTTCAAAAGAGATCTTACTTTCTAAATATTTGAGTTGTAAGCTATATTTGCTTGTTTGGCGGTGACTCTCTTGGTACTTCCCACTCGTGATATCGACCATTAATTTACAATAATATGTCAATAAATACTCGTGACAAAAATTTGAAGCTAGCGCAGCAATCGATTGAATAAGATTTCGTTTGTTTTTAATTTAATTTATTATAAAATTAATTTTATATAAATTTTCATTTGTCGTCATAAATGTATAAACTTTTACATTTCAATTTTTATTTCATTATTTACTGTATAATTTAATTTTATTTATTTTATTACTTTTCATTTGAAATTAACAAAACAAATGAAGTTTAAATTACAATGTAAAGAAACGATCTTCCGTCAAGCTTCGATGACCAACGAATGCTCAGTGCCAGGATCCAACATCAGGACATAACCACCAAAACGCAGGATCCTGTTGCCCTTCTCATCCGCCGTACTCAGATGAGCGCAGGGCTTCACCAGAATTGTGGCATTCGCAGCCTCGCCGGATGGCACGCGCACGCGATCGAACCCAACCAGCTGTTTCTTTGGGGCACCCCTCACCCTTGTCTCATACCGAGAGAAGAGCAGGACGGCATGACTGCCGGACACACGACCCTCGTTTCTCACGGAGATCTGGACAACGAACTTAAGAGCACCACAGTACTCTCTCACGTCGTCGACAACTACGTAGTCAAGACCATCCCTTTTCAGCAGTTCCGCTGACTCGCGATGGATGTGAGCGGCAGAAGAAGTGAAGCTGATTCTCTCCGGGGCCGACACGAACGCGTGGCTGTAGGTAGTGTAGCTCAGACCATGGCCGAATTCGTAAAGTACCGTTCCCGTGTAGAATCGGTACGTCCTTCCTGGGTAGCCACGAGATGGATCCGGCCTCATGTGCATGTCATCCATCGGCACCGACGTGAAGGCCTCTGGGTACCATGTGATGGGCAGTCGGCCACCTGTATCAGCAGAAGTAAGCTCATCAGACAAAACCCAATATCATGCATTCTGCAATACGCTCCATTCTAGTGGTCTTGAATTCAGCCTTTCATAATCAGCTATGCATAATTGCACGCATTCCACACACATTTCTCCAGTAGTATTATATCATTAATTTTAAAAAACCATAAGAGCTACTTAGGGAGAGGTTTGTGTTTTTGGATAACATGAAAAATGGTGAAAAACGATTAAAAAATGGTAAGTTAAAATTTCTATCATTTTTTACTTTTTCTCGCATTTTTCAAAGATACGAACCCCCTTAAATTTCCCATGCTTCTCCTTTTAACGGCTAATGTACAATATTTAGCGGTCGACCTTATCAATCGACCACAATGCCATCATTGTGGAATACGATGGTACCACATTGCCAAATCCTTAGTCCGTGCCCCATTATGGGGCAGTTGCTTGACTCCTGCAGTCTTCTCTAACAAGTTACCATTCAACAAACTTTAATACCATCAAGGCTCAAGATCATCAGATATAAAGAATTTGGCGTAAGAAATCAATTGAAAACAAATAATTGATTTCTGTACCTACCTGGATTGAAGTCCCCAAAAATAACTTCAATTGTAGCTTGTGCTCCTGCTTCTCCTGGGTACCCTACCCATATTATGCTACCAACCTTTGGATCTTCCTGTGCAAATGATACATCCAATGGACCACCAGACACCAGAACAAGCACCACTGGATTCCTGCTCACACTAGAAACTGCCCTCACCAACTCTGCCTGATTATCAGGCAGCAGTAAGCTGACTCTGTCCAGGTCCTCTCCTTCCTGCTCCAAATCTAACCCTACCACTAACACAACCTGCTCTGCTTCGCCTGCTATCTGCATTGCCTCCTGGAATCCCCTGGTGGATTCACATTGCACACCATCTGTGCAGCCAGCAACGAAGGAAACATTTGGTATTCGAACCTTGAATGCATCGATCAAGCTCTTTTCCTCACAAGGAACTCCTGAAAGAATGCAACAATAGCATAATGTGACGTCTGAAAGAAATCTAAAAAAACTGATGATAGGCCAATACTAATTCAAGCAATAAATTGTGTCAAAAAGATAGTTCATGTAGGTGATTATTTGTATAAAAAAAATGCACATTAAAAGTAACTGATTTTGCGTAAATTATCAGGCGAGAAATTGATGAAGCCTCAAAAACAATCAGAAACCTGAGTAATCTCCATTTAATTTGCTCGAGTTGTCAGCAAAGGGGCCAATGACAGCAAGAGACATAACTTCAGGATCATTCCCACTTAGCAGAAGATGATTCCTACTAAGTGGCAATAAATCCCTGTCATTCTTCAAGAGGACAATACCCTGTCTCACAGCTTCCAATGCCAGTTTCTTGTGTTTAGTAGTACAGATGTCACCAGACCCAAGCTTTCCATACTGCTGATTCGCTGGATCTCCATCAAAGAAGCCAAGACGCAGCTGCACAGTAAAGAGATTGTGTAGTGCTCGGTCAATATCATCTTCCACAATCTTGCCACATTCCAATGCTGGCTTGGCGTAGAGGGTATAGTAACCTCCACAGTTGATATCCACACCTTAACACAAAGAATTTAAGATTTTGAACCTGAAGCATTTTTAACAGACAAAATTCACATTCCAATCTAGGAGAATGCATTAGTTAAGTGATCAAATCAAATTCTAGGAGTGCCAAACAGATTTTCCTAATCTAGTCCGTAAACATGATTAATTCTAATTATCCCTTTTACTCTAGAAGTAATCAAAATTCTGTTCAAAAAAAGAAATCAAAGGAGTATGATATAAGATAGTTGACAATCCTTATTTGAGTCACTTCTTTTTTCAGAAAATTCACTGAGAGGAACAGGGCCTATGAACTATATTTCTTAAAAGTACAAATCAGAAAGACCGGAAAGTCTTCAAGTTTTAGCATCTTTTTTTAACTCCAGTTTTTGCTTGCTGATATTTCAATATTTGCCATGTCAAATTAGAGCATAGGTTTTGCAGCCAAACATGTGGAGAAATGATTTTTCCATTGAACATTTAGTGAAGTTAAAGGCTGGATAACATACCAGCTTTGAGTGCAAGAGCAACCGCATCAATGGGAGATGATGTGTAATTTTGATACTCAAAGATGGTGGCCACTGCATTACAGTCGGAAGTAATATACCTGAAACTCTTTCCCCAATTTCTCAATGTTTTCTTCAGGTAAGAGTGCAGATACCATCATATGAAATGGAGATCTTACCCTTGAAAGCCCCATTCATCGCGTGCCTTCTGTAGGAGAGAATGATCTGCACACATTGGCACACCATTGACCTCATTGTAGGAGCACATCAAACATGAGGCATGACCATCCCTGATACAGCTGTGGAATGGTGGCTGGTAGGTATCCTCCATGTCTTGCTCTGTCACCTACAATACAATGATTCTAATCATAAATTCGTATTACTTGTAGACATCAGTATATTCAATGGATTAAAATCTTCTAGGCCTACTATCAACCTGTTAAAAGCAGCAGATGCAAATCACTAATCAAGCTGGAAACTACCAGTTAATAGTATCTAAGGTAACATACCATAAAACTAATCTCTAAGAATTCCACAGAAACTATCTGCGATCTGCTAGTTCAAACATAAAAATTGAGAAGTTTCATGGTTCTGATGACATGCAGAGATTGCTAGATTAGGAAGATTTTTTAAAAAAAAATTATCCGTTTTTAAGAAAGGCTACATATTTATAGATGTGTTTAAGTATGTTCTAATATATAGATATCCAATAACACATACAACAAGCATAGGCCTAATAAATATCTAATATATATGATAATATCTCTAACATTAATTAAAGTAATATAAAAGATTTTTTTTTCTGAAGCCACCTGGTCAAGTTACATCTCTCTAACCATCAAATCACAGAAAAATAATAACAAATACATATATGATAATTTTGAAAAATCGCAATATGGCAAGTGACCATCTCAAATCAACAATTTTCAACCAATATAATATCGATTTTCCAAAACAATCTTATCAGAAAGTAGCCGAAGCAGTATGAGTAAGAGGAAAACGCACAAACCTTAGCATTGAAGGCATATCGCGTGAAATTCCCCCACTTCTCCAAATCGTAAGCGGTATAATGCTTACAACATGCGGACACCATCAACCTCTCACCTTTCTGCTCCAAAACCCTCCTCCTCCCCTCCTCCCCATCCTCCGCCATTCCCTGGAACCCCCTCACATACGCGACGGCGTACTCCTCCGTGACCACCGGATCCTCTCCGGGCGTCTCCTGCCCTCTCCCCCACCTCGGATCCCTGAACACATTCACATTCGGCGCCCAGAATGTCAGCCCAGCCTGCCCCACGTTATACATCGCCCTCGCCTCGACAGCGACCGCCCTGGCCACCTCGAACCAGAGCGTCCGGTTGAAGGAGGCGGCGGCGAGGATGACCTGGGGGAACCCCGTGGCGGAGTGGACCGGGCCGCCGGAGGTGAAGCTCACCCCGGGGCCGTTGGCGGCGACGCCGTGGAGGGACTCGGACCACCACTCGTAAGGGGGGATGCCGAGGCGGGGGACGGCAGGGGCGGTGTTGGAGAGGAGGAGGATCTTTTCCTGGAGGGTGAGGAGGGAGACGAGGGAGCGGGCGCGGGTAGGGATGGGGAGGGTGGTGTTGCAGAAGAGGTGGTGGTTGTGGTGGGGCGGTTGACATGCATATCTCGGTTCGTCTGCAGTAGCCGATGGTGAAGCGGAAGTGACGAGCAACGAGAACAGGAGGTAGAGTGGACCGGCCATGGTTGGCTGGAGGTGACGAGCGAATGCCAGCCTTATACGGTTATACATTGCCCTTTGTTTATTATATTTCACGTATCTTTATTTTTTATTATATATTATAATATTATTTATCAAATAATTTTTATATTATTTATTATTCATGATAATATTTTTTAAAAAAAAATATAATCATTACAATTTTCAAAGAAAAATATGATAATAAATACTTCTTCTTTTTTACATATTTTATTTATTTTTTATTATAATTAAAAAAATACTATTATCACTTATTTATTATAAATTATATAATTTTTAGAAAATCGTAAAACTTAACCTTATCACTCAATACAAACAAATATTCATATTTACAAATAAAAAAAAATCTCCATAATTCGAATTTAAGTTCGCAATTAAGAAAAATATTTATAATTACAAGTGACAAGATTTTAAGATTATAATGATGTGACTATAATTTGAACTGATACTATTCACGGCACATTCATGTTAGATGAGATTATCTATACATGATTGATAATTAATGTAATCTCCTTTTTCCAATTATAAAACTATGCCATCGATTATACGACACGCACGGTGAAAGAGCAACAAGGTCTTGTGACTTATAATTAACAACATAAAATACGAATTCAATCTGTTTAATAACAAAACTTAACTTCTAATTACAAGTATTTGAAATTAAAATATTTTATTATTAAATACACTTTTATTTCTAAAATGATTAAAAAATTTCAAACTCTCGTCTTTCAATAATAAAGCCCAACTTTCTAATGTTTCGTACCGTAATCAACATGATGGTAGAAGCGACGAAATGAATGATAAGGAAAGAAAAAAAAACTAGTCATGGATAATCTGGAATGAAAGAAGAGATTCATCCGAAGACGACTGAATCTTGAATTCAAGGTGAGCATCAGGTATGTTGTTTCCACTAACAGGAACTCAATGTTTATATCAACATATGGAAGCAAGCACGATCGTAGGCATATGAAGGACTATCTGATACAAATCTACGACAGAATAGAAAAGCCTCCAACTTAACTGTAACACTCAAGGGAGAATGAGGCTTGTAATCAATTATGTTCCAGAAAAATGGAACGAAATAATAACCATGGCTTGCGATGGCTGAATTTACTCAGAAAATATCAATCATTTGTAAAAATATGTAATACGATATCTTCAACTGGCACTATGCGCATTCTTTCCCACCCTTAGTTTGAACGACCTGGCCCTTGCAAGATCTTTCCAGGATAATTTGTCGACGAGGTATTCGATCCAAGCATGCTGCATAATTCGAAAAACTTTTCATTACAGTAAAAACGGAAGAAGAGGACATCATCCGACCGGAAGAGAATGTAGTATGTAGGAATTGAAAGGAGTGCTTACCCTCTATCAACCAACGTAAATGAGCGAAGCTCGCAGTTGGCAAAGCTGTAAAAAAGGAAATAATAGCCAAAAAAACTATTCATCAGAAAAACCAAGCAACCCGCTGAACAGAAAGAACATGATTTGGTCATTCATTGTATTTATCATGTAATATAAAAACCAACGCAGATTGCACATTTGCCACAATTTTGAAATTGCTAATCATTCTTGAAGAAGGCAACAAATGTGTTCGTCAAAATACTTAATCGTATACCTTAACAAAAATAAAAAATCTAACAAGAAATTATAATTCTTAAAATTTTCACGAATAGTTTTGATGTCAACAGCCTACTAATTATAAAAGAACTTGCCAAATAACAATCTAATATAAGAAAACACATTTTGATGCATTTATCTCGAAATACAAGATAAACTTTATCTTTACAATACATCGACGAAAGTCCAAAAATAAGTGAGTAATTAGATCCTTGTAATCAAAAGGTAAAAATGGTGAGATAATTTCAATTATTCAGAAACACAAGAAAACTAACATGATATGCCCATGACATCCTTTGTCTTATTCAAAAATGATTTGTGCAACAATAAGGCTTCATAAGCTACTATAAATCTATAATAATGATACTTCGTTGTTGACATGATTTCCAACTGTAATTGTTCGTCTTGCATACTGCTAATATTTTTCAATTTAAAGATTTATTCTTAAACGATAATCACACTTAATATGTTATTGAGTAATATTTCAAGCAATTGAATTATAATTTTACTAGACTAAGTTGACAATTGTGATGGTTCTATATGTAAGTATATTTACATTTATTATTCATAGTTTTTTCAAAAAACTACTGTTTAAAGTCTAAAACAATTTTTAATGCTAATTTCCATTTCATGAAATGTCCACTTAGAAAAATTGCTTTTTCTCCAATGGACAAATATGAAAATAAAAAAGGAGCATATTGATTGAAGTGAATTTCAAGAAATTGGACACCCAAATAAAATTGAACAAGTTGTTTCAAACGTACTGTTTGCCAATCTCCTCCTTCACCAAAGGATGACAATTACTAGTAAATTTCTGCAGTGTGTGATACAAAAATCCACTATGAGTAACAACAGCTATTTCCTGTTCCTTTCGAGTCCACAACCTACTAAAAACGAGATTAGCATAAAAAAGCTAAAATCGGTATCAATTAGGGGGTACGATTTTGCACAAAATTTAACTTGAAATGAAAATTTGATGTTAACAAGAAATGAACAAAAATAGATTGAAAAAAAAATAATTTTCCTTCAACTGAGTTTCCTTTTGTTTTTTCGGAAAGTGTAAGGATATAAAATATAGGTGTTTGTGCATAATGATAATTCAACGAAAGAGTAGAACTTGTTAATCCAAAAAACAATTATATGAACACATTATAATCATAAATAAATCGCAATTCAAGTACAAGAAAAAACATTTCTGTATGCAAATGTTTTAGAATTTGTGTTAAGATGAGTTGATGATAATTTCATTTTACAAAGTATTACATTTAGTTGGAGCTTGTAAACAATGTGATGCTCTTGAAATGATTTGTTCAACTAACATTGTAGTCTGGTTGATATTGGGTAATATAATCAAGAGGAATGATCACAAAGATATGACACTAGTTACTGTTGTGAATTCCATTGATGGTATCTTGCGTGGTTTCTTTCAATTCTCAAGTGGTTTAAGGCAGGAAAACCCTCAGTGACGTCTCGATATTTTTAGCAAAAGAGATTCTAGGGTGGTACACAAACATGGGCCACACAGACATCCCAAGATAGGGTACATGGTAAGCTATAATTGGAAATGGTCGGAAGATCTGACCAAAGAAGGTGATAGACATGCCTTTATCCATATAGTTGGTTCTCCCATGGAAATGCTCTATCATTTATGGCATCAACTATAGGGTACATGCCTTATCATTTAAGTGATTTAAGGACTGTGCCATGTGTATCACCATGTACTTGCTTTTTTACAAGTGCTGCTGGAAAAGGGTAGTGCCGGGAACATAATGAAAAACAAATGATAAAAAAGTAACAATAGGAGGCTATTAGAATGACTTTTGTCTGAGTTACAGAAAGAGCCATAAAGAGCAAAAAGGGCAATAGGAGGCATTTAGTTAGGCTCTTCCAGCAAAGAACGTCATTGCTTGTCGGAGTTGAAACTCTTTTAAGCTGAGTATGTAAATTAATCTTTCTGAGCCTATGAAATATCTATTTCTTTGCCAAAAAATCATTACAAAGTTTTCCCCTTGGTTTTGGGCATTAGTTGATCATGAACGTTAATAAATGCTAGGAGAAAAGTTTACAGCTTTGTCTCCTAAATTGAAGAAGGGCTGAAGTCTGAAGTGTGGTGCTGAATGAAAAGGAAACAAAGGATCTAACATTGCAAGAAAAGTTGGAGAAATAAAGTGCAATTCCATTGTGACGGATCGGAAATGAAGTCTTGGGAGCCTTTTCCAGTTGAGAAATTTTGATTTCTTTACTATTTGGGATGGGCAAAAGGAAGTTGAATTTCTACTAAATCATCTTCTGTCATTGAATACAACACAACCCCACCAGGTGTCATCAAATTTTATTCCTAAGATTTTGTAATTACTCAGACATGGCCATCTTTTTTTGAAGAAAAATTAGTCTGAAGCAACTACCCATTAGCTCAAAATAAATTCTTTGGCATGCTTTCTGGATTCATTTATCAGTTCAATTTTTAAAAAAATTTCAACACAAAAAGCAAATGTGGTCTGCTACTCTTCTATAAAGGTTTCCAAAGGTTTGAATTGAAGCATGTGTACACGGTTATAGGATAAAGAAAAAGAAACAGTATTCTAACTTGTAAAAAAAATCAAAATGACAAAATACCTCAAACTTGTAAAAAAAAAAAAACTGTTTCATGCTATTCTAAATGATCCAAGGTCAACTACATACATTCAATCAGCATTCACATTTGGTAACTTCAAAGTGAAAGCACAAAATAATCAAGGCCAAAGGTTATCTCTAGGCACACCCCTAGATGACAATCCCACGTAATCTTCAGATGATTACAGTAATGACAATGATAGTGGTGATAATAATGACAATGGTAGTGACAATAATATTTTTCTTAGTTTAAGAGTCAAAGGCCACTCAGTCTATTTGTAAGAGAGCGGCCCTTTACCTATGCCACTTAGGATGAAAAGAAAAGGAATTACATTACACAGCAAGAGGCAGTAGAGGGAGTGAATTCAATTCATTTTTATCACAGATTTTTAGCGATCTACAGATGAATAAACCTGAACCTCAACCTAAAAGTCAAAATTTTTATATTTACAGTTCCTATGAAAAATCATATGGCTTGTCTGATTACTACTTTTGATACTGCATAGACAAATCTATCATCATCACATGAGTCAAGCTACCATACTTCAAGTCAACATGGTGAAAGAGATGTAAGACCCAATTATATAGCATAAGAGCCTTTCTAAGTATTACAAGAACACTTAGTAACAAATGCAAAGCTCAATGAGCTCAATGATCACCTCCTCCCGTGACAATTCCTACGAATGAGATATATTGTACACCTAACTCAGAATATTACCAGAGGCTTATAGGGTATTGTGCTAATTATGTCACTCAAATGATATAGAACCATTATGTGGTGTAGAGGAAACAAATGATACATTACCAAATGTTTTGAGAATATCTGGCATAACAAGGATAAGACTATGATCTTCCAAGGCATTCAACTTGGAATTACTCTTAGTATGATTTGATTATATTTGAGATCATTTGATATTATGGATTATTTTTATATTATTTCTACATGATTTAAGTTTTTTCTCATGCATGCAACTACTATATCTCTATCTAATTGACATTTTATGCATAATAATTACCTAGAAAATTTATCTAGGTGTTTTTATATGTTTATTATAAATTATCTCATCCTTAAGTTTTAAGTTGAAATTTATAGTTTTTTGGTTGTTTCTACAAAAGCATTATGTGCCACCCTTACAATCATCAATTCTCACTATGTTTTCTTTTTCTAGGGGGCTAATCATTGATACGATATTGATGCTTCATTCCTTGATGGCTAGAACATGCAAGTTCAACAAAGCCAACTTTGATTCATAGGACATGATGAATATGAGCACAATACATAGTTTTCAATATTCTGCTGTAATAAAAATGCATTTTAAACAGAAAAAAAGATACATGAAACAACGATTATACTGTTCTTTTTCTGTTCAACTTGAAATAATGATACCAGTTTAAAAACTCCACTCCTCTGCTTGCCACAGCATCATTTTTCTCTCTTTTATCAGCTTCCCAAAGGACATCATCATCATTTTCTATCTAAAAGGTAGATAATTATTAATTGTATGAAACCATCTTAATTGTCAAGGAATGCAACATAAATCTTGTGAACTCATATAACATGAAATTAGATGTACTTGCCAGTGAAAAATCAATAGCTGGGAAAAGGCACTGATACTCACATATGCTTCTTCTTTTATCACATGGATGAACACCCTGCATTTAAATACAAAAATCTTGTTGGCAAATCTTTCCTTAAGAATACATAAAACTTAATTGTTTTCAATGCGTCATTTATAAGGCTAATTAATAACACTTACAATAAGAAATGTATTTATAGGTCATGTTAAGTAAATACAACATGAAAGGCTAAGACTTAAGATGAGCTCCACACAACAATCATAGATGCCATGATTTTAGTATGTGAGGTCAATGATATAAATTGTTTAACTTCGTTGGTTTATATTCATTGCTAAATTCCGTCATGTTATGCATTTTTTGTATGCTATTTCTATGTAATTTTTGATCTACCTCTATTTGTTTTAGTTTTACCAAACTTATTAATTTTCCCTTTTTATGTGTGCACCAAAAGGCCCCTTTGGACTACAATGAACTAGACAAAGTGCAAAATTTAGTGAACAATTTCACGTCAAACTTAGATAATTAGGAACCATACGCATGCATCAGTGTTCACACTCCAAAACCAAAATGCATGTCTCCAGAATTTCTGATAAATAATGCATGAGAACAAAATATACCGAGCAAAGAGTTCAGATTGAAAAACCAATCCAGAGGACAACATATCGGTCAATTAATATCCATTACCATCTTTCTTTGTTCAAAAACTAAATAATCCTCACCTTTTGACAGATTAGAGCTTAGTCACTTCAAACTTCAAACAAGAGATGGCAGGTGTATGTAGTGCAGTCAGTGCATGCTTACCAAATGTTCTCGGCATTTTTCAACTGCCAGAAATGGTGGACAGTTTAGGCTTGATATGGCTGAGCAGTTGCTGTTTCCAGCATTTGCTACCATCAATGGTAGAGCATTTATCCCATCAGTATATCCCTCACCACCAAAGACACCCACTGCAGTTTGCATTGTCCTGCAAAATAATTTTATTAACCTTACATGTATTAACTGATTAGAAATACATTTGTAAAAATGGATTCAGAGGTAATTTTTGTCATCCTCTACCTCAGTTAATTTCACTAAATTAATTATATTTACTTTCCTTATAGATGCATCAGAGGCTTTAGGTGTAGAATCAAACCACTTAAGTTGATTTTCACTTATTTCATCTTTGAAAGGTAAAATTCTTACCTTATTTTGAATAAAACCATTTCTTAATATATCTCTTATATTATTACCATCCATCCATTTTAGCATTCACATTTTTGTTACACTAATTTTTTGTGTTCATGTTTAACATCCTAAAAATATGTTACAATTGGGTAGATAGATCCTGCAAATTTTTCCTGCTAATGATACCCTTCAACAACATAATACCCTTGGTGCATCTTTTCTACTTGATCAGTCCTACTTCAATTCTATGAGCACCCTCTATAGCTTATTCATTGTTGTTTATTATTGATCTAAATATATAAAATTCTTGCCTTAAGAACCTCAAGATCATTTAATTTCAACGTTTTTCCTATTATTCAATCTTAGTTTTATTTAGTCTAGTCTCCTGGACTTTGTAATTTTAATTTAAAACTAATTTCTGCCTTACATTCATCAACTAAGAATATATCTTTAGTAAACAATGCAAACCAAAGTATTTCTTTTTAGCTTCCTTTAGTTAATTTGTACATGATTAATACAAGGTAGGAGGTAAACATTTTTTATCCTTGATACAAACCTAGGTTTATTAGAAATAGTTGTATTCCTTCTATTGTTTTAACATTATTTACTACTTTGTTGTGTATATCTTTGATTATATCAATATAACCAATGGGTATTCCTTTTCTTAATAACATTCACCACAATGACTGTCTAGATACTCCAACATAGGCTTCATTCTTTTTTTCACTCTCGCACATTGGGAGTACAAAAAAGTGATTTTTAAGAGAACAATTTTGAGATAAAAGAAAAGAGAATGAATAATTTTGATAATAGAAGAAATAAATTAGGGAATGTAAATGTCATCATGAAACTAGGAATACTTCTAGAAGCTGAAAGTGGAAAAAAAAACGATGTCATAATCTTTCTAAATCAATGAACAACATATGGATGTCTTCCTTTTAACTTTTAACTTTGTAATTAGATGATTAAGTAGATGACTAGCTAACACAATAAATTGCTTAAAAAAGATATGTTAGAATAGTCTCACATTGATAAATGTAGAAAATAAATTGGACTTAATATATAAAAAATTCTTCTATTGCTAATTGATTTTGAAATGAAATTTTAATATGATATCAGAATCAATACATGCACATCTACTCATGGACACTTGTAGGCATAAAAATAAAAATAAAAA
This sequence comes from Amphibolis antarctica, assembly GCA_024699675.1. Taxonomy (NCBI): domain Eukaryota; kingdom Viridiplantae; phylum Streptophyta; class Magnoliopsida; order Alismatales; family Cymodoceaceae; genus Amphibolis; species Amphibolis antarctica. The sequence goes on from JAMKPZ010003059.1 coordinate 28,805, forward strand.
CAAGCCGCAAGTGTGAGAGAGTGTTAGAATGTCTCACATTGATAAATGTAAAAAATAAAATTAAACTTAATATATAAAGAATTCTTTCACTCATGGTCAATTAATTTTAGTAAGGTAAAATCTACGTGATATCAAAATCAGTCTACACATATTACATATAAAATGTTATATAAAATTCTTCAACAAGGGGCTCATAAATGCAGATGTGTATTAAGAAAAATACTCTCACATTGGAAACAATGAGTGAAACTAAAATTTTTATATTACTTGTAAATCCTTTCTCACTAATTAATTGAATTAATTGATTTTAGTAAGATAAAATCTACAAGATAAATAACTCCAAACTTTTCATTTAGTTGCTTTACATTTCTAACATGGATGAAAATGAAAAATACATAGATATTCTTTATAAATAATTTCAAACAATTTTTACCATAAAAAATAACTATGGACATAAACTAGAAAAATCAATTAAACATGTATAGGAATACCAAAGATAAGAGTATAGAGTACACAAATATACTAGGGAAAATTGAAAAAGAATACTATAATTATGAGGAATGATGAATCTCACAACAAAAGCATAGAAAACAAAAAGGAAAAAGGAAACTATGAATCTAGGTGCACAGAGAAAGTTAGTGGTAGAATACCTAATGGACTGGTCCAACCAGCAAAAATGACTATCTTAGGTTGGTTTCATTGAGGCATTTATCTTCTTTGGGTTTGTTTGTTCCTAGGCATAGGAGATTGACGGAAATAACAAAACATTTGAATTAGAATCCAATTTTTTATCTTTTTGGCATATATTTCGTAGTAACCATGTGTGATTATACAAGTGGATTAATCTGCAGTTGTACAACAGTAATGTTCTAATTTTCCTTGAGTTATTTTCCTCTTCTTACTTTCAATTTTTTGTTGTTTCCTATTTTAGGTTTTATTACTTTCATTTTTGTCATGTTTCCTTTGGGGTTTCTGTTCCTAAAACCCAATTGTACTATGATTTTGTTTTTGTATTCAGCTTGCTTGTGGCTTGTGTAGGTTTCCTTTTTTTGTTTTCAATATATCTCACTGCTGCTCAGAAGTACAAACACTCTAAAATGGTAAATCCTAGAATATTAGGCTATGTTAAAAAATTATTTACCAATAATGTAGGGCATCAGCAACAAGCTTAAACTAAAATTTTATATCAGATGAATGACCCAACTAGCAACACATTTATTATACTTTATGAATAAAATAGTCCCACATTGGTAAAATTTAAAACAAAATATGGATCATTATATCAATAAATCTCTACACTCATTGTCAATTAATTTTAAGTTGAATATTCATATTCCAACAAGGTATCAAAGTAAAAAAAGATTTAAACGAACCCATACAAAACTAGCAGATAAAAAAAGAGACAATTTCAGGACCTACAGAAAACCACAAGTGAGGAGTAATAGAATTGTTAAGTGAAATTTAAAACAAAACATTGATTAATACATAGATAGACCCCTTCTCATTATTAATTAGTTTTATATTTGATGTTCACATTTCAATACTTTATAAGTGGTATGTTAATGTTTTCATTTAACTTCTTATTTACAAGGGGCCAAAAGTTATTGAAAAAACTTTAAGTTACCAAAGAGCATATAGGTGTCTAAGAAGTATTGTATTCTCTCCAAAAGACCCCTACATTATAAAAAAATTCAGGTTTTGTCTACCAAGAATTTTCTTGTTTGTGCAGTGTGGAAGCATAGCTCGTCTATGATGTGACTGTGTAGTGTTGTCCATTCTCAAAAAAAAAAAATCGCATGTTTGGTCATGTCTCCCAATGCATGATTGAGTCACTCTATGCTTAGTTATACAATAGTTTGAATGCAGCTAAAGAATAAACTACACAGAGATATATAAACACTAAACTCCATCAGGCATATGTAAACACTAAACAAAAAATGGAAGAAATTATCTTCTCTCCTACATCCATTATTTCTACATCTCCTCTTGATTCCATGAATATATTTTGTCAGTATAACTAATAAGCCAAGAATCAACCTCAATCCAAGCCCATTCTAGAAGAGATAAGGAACAGATATCATACCTTAGGAGGGGCGAGACAATGACCAACTCTATCTTTTTAGAGAGATCATAGGATTGAACATGTTTACGCAAATTATCAACCTGTTGCAAGAACACATATAGTGGATTCAATATTTCCTGTTCCTTCGAAAGACAAGTTTTTGATCATGTTTATTACCAGGAAAAAATGTTACATGAAAATTTGCAGTGGAAATTTATTTTCATCCAAAAGACTTCAATTGAATTGAACACAAAAAAGTGCTCCAACGTAGAGATGCTGAAGCCATTTATCAGAAAATGGAGATATCTAGATGTTAACAGTAGATTATAATTTACCCAGTGATTTTCTGCTTTTGTTTTAACAAGAAGTTCAGATACAGATAATATCTCAAAGTTGATTCATTGGCCAACTCTAAAGGAGAAATGCTTAAACACCATACATTTTATAGAAACTTATCTTTAACATCGGGGAAAAATTGCATCAAATCCTTGTCACATTGACCTATTAGTCATGTACTCAGATTTAGTGAAGTATTTTTTTTTCTGGACTTTGTGTTACATTCAGTATAAGTCCTACTTCTGCTTCCTGCTGTGTTGGATTTGTAATTTTGTGCAAACGTAAAATTAATAGGTTTGCAGACAGACCATTCCTTGGACCTTGCCGCATTATGCCATTGCATGTAGATAAATCACCAGGAAAGATTTGTCTTTTTTGCAACCTCTCAGGTAGAATTCAAATATTTGTTAAGATAAAAGTTACCATCAAAGATGGAAGCTTACTTAAAACAACATAAAAGGAAAATCCAATATATGAGACTCCCGCCAATGTGGGATTTAATGAGGGTCTAATTCAGACATTCTTGCCACCATAAAAGGAGAGTGTTTCTCAAGGTTTGAATCTATGACCTCTAATCACAGTGGGGCAGCCTTACATTATCTCAATGGCCAAGGCTTTCCCTTAACATTCCTACTTCAGAGATACATGGTGCAAAATAGGAATAAAAGCCATGTATATGGCAGATATGAGATTTCTGATTACTATCAGAGCGGTATATCATATAAAAAAGGACAGATCTTACTCATTCAATTCCGTCAATGACTAATGCCAAAAGAACAATGTCATCCATACCTGCTCCCAACCTAAGGGGGTAAGATGAGCATCAAAAAGTTCTGGAGACAAATATGCACTGTGATCTTTTTCTCCTGCCACATTATGAATCCCTTGGGCATGTCTTACCTAAGTATGATGAATCAATGAAATGTTTGACAAGCAATAATAACTTGCATATGAAAAGAAGAAACAACACATACCAGATGTACTGTTTTACAGCGATGCAGAGGAAACAGAGCAGAACCTATAGGTTCTTCCATTGCTGTGTACCAAGAACAGAAATTGAGCATTTATAGATAACAAAGACAGATTTAGGGCTATGATTTATTTTTACACAGTAAACGGTAAGATATCACAAGCATTTATCAAACAAACATTGAGAATCAAACACACTCACTGCATGTGATAAAAGGTATGGAAAAGTATTGTTGTTCATCGAGGAAGCAATAAAGAAGAGATAGAGCCCTTCTGTGAGGATTGGTATCTGATAAGGCATTTTGCCTTGACAGTAAGGCCACCCGGTTTGAGAAGATGAAGAAATACTTACACCAGTCTCAAATACATGGAATAACGGAAATGATAGTAAGTAATGTCATTGCATTTAATTATTAGATCATGCACGCCAATACCGCAGGTCAAAGCATAAATGGAACACAAAGGTGGCTTGGTGAAGAACATGGGAACCATGCTCAAGCGATACAAGTATATAGCCAGATTGTACGATCTTCGGCATTTTTAGGTGAGCAGAAGAGCATGTACATATGGTTGCTATCATTAAGAGAAGAGATCACGCGCAATTGCATCGTCCACAAAGACGGCCATTGCGAGCTAACATTCTCCATCATTACACGCTAGAAAGTGGATCTCTACACCGACACAACATTTAGAGCATGGTACAAGTCCTGCAAAGAATGGTCGCAACCTTCACGAAACAAGTAAATCCCATGTCGGTAGCATTTCACTTCGATCTCAGAATTCTACCCCGGAAAAACATTTAATTATTAAGGCAGAAATGCAGAAAATTCCAGCAAAGATAGACAAAGGCAAGTCAGAGTCACTAGTATCAAAACAGTAAACAATAATTAAAAAAATATATAAATCCGAAACACAGACGGGAGTAGAGAATCGAAACCGGAACAACATAATGCGACCCACTCTCCTTCCTCCACGCCACGCGGAAAACCGTCGCAAACGACAGTAATCGGCGCGTATACCTGAAGCAGCGTGCTCGGAGGCGGAGGACGAAAAGCAAATTCTAGATCGGCGGACGAGGGGAATCGAGGAGGAGGAAACGGGGGCGTTGGCGTGAGGAGGAGCGATGGTGATGAGCGATGCGACGGAGGAAATGATCATGCGTAGAGGAGAGACGGACGGAAGAATAAAAAACGACGACAGAAGGACGGGGTGGGTGAAAGCTTTCCCGGCAACTTAGTAAGCTTCCTTTCTTGTCCAAGAAGCTGGACCGCCGGAATTGCGATCCCGTCCACAACTCCCGGCAGACCATTATTTTAATTTATAAACTTTTCCTAAAATCTGTGGGTTTTGTTTTTTCAAATGTGGGGGAAAAAATATTAGAATTGAAATTTAAGTCTCTTTTTTTACGTTGAAAATTTAAAAATTAAAAATATAAAAAAATTACGAAATAAATTTAAAAAAAATATTATTTATAGATATTATTAAAAAAAATTAAAAAATAATTTAAACAAAATTTATAAATATTCTATATTATTATATTTCAAATATAATTTTATTTTAACTTCTATAATAACACGTTAATAATGAAATTTTAATTATAATTTTACAAAATACGTTAATTTTTTTTAACGTATGCTTATATATTTTTCAATTTTGATTTTTATGATTTATTTGACTTCTTCGTCTCTTTGTGACGTCTAAAAGAATATTGTTAAAGGGAAGATGATGTCGACGTTGAGTCGAGAGTAGAGTAATGGTGTGAGTTAGAAATACGTGAAGTTAGATATTTTTTACGAAGAGTAAAGTCAAAAATAAACTTTGATGCAATACAAGTTTACTGAATGTACGATGTAACGTATTATTTATTAATATTATTCATTAACTTTAACGGTGAGAGTAAAATTTTGACAAATAAATAATACTTTAATACTTATTAAATTGATATTATTCGTGTTTATAACACATCGCAAATGCATCATGCACATATGCCGCCGACCACTCTGTGATTTCATTTCAAAGCCGATGGTTTTATGTTATAGTTTAAATTTTATCTGGTAACAATTTTTTAATTTAATTTTAATTTTACGTAAATTTTTATATATTATTATTATCATATAAATTTTTATTTTATAATATATTATAAAATTTAATTTTAATAATAATAAAATATAATTTTTAACTTATTATATTATTTAAAGTTAAAATACTTCGTTACTAAACACACCTTTATTAAACTTAGAACGAGTGGATTTCGAGCATTGTCATCGGGAAATGGGCACGCATTCCTCGTTTCCTCTTTTGATCAAAACAATAATATTGTCAATCTTTTAGAGGTCGTGTTATTTGATAAGAATTATTTACATGACCGTGATGGAATTATATAAGAATTTGATAATTAAAATTTATATAATAATAATAGTAGAAATAATTTTAAAACTTAAAAAAGCCTAAAATACCACACGTTGACACGACATGCAGAAGAAGGCCGTAGAGATTTTTTTTTTTGAAAGTCAAACTGTAGAAGAGATGCAGACGGGTTTTTTTTTTTACGAATAGAAGAGATATTTACACGAGTGGCCTGTTTTCTGTGGTCCAACGCAAACGAGCCAGCGACCCCACCACACCTCACGTGCCACGCCAGCAAGGCCGTTATTTGATTTTTATAATTAAATTTAATAATATTATTATTATATAAATTTACATAATTTTAAATTTCAATTTCATTTATGTAATTATTTTTATTTTTATCTCATTTAACTTTTGAAGTTAATTGAAGTTCTCTCTAAATAAGATCTCTGTTTTGATAGAGTTTTAATTAATTTTGAAAGTTGATGAAGCTTATGTTTAATAATGAAATTACGATAAGTAAGGTGAGAACTCATGCTTTCCATTATATGATATAATTTTTAATTTTATTTTTCTTAAGTTGTATCAAATAATTGATGTTAAGGAAATAAACTTATAAAATTGATAAAATTATTAAAAGTAGAGTTAGAGATGTCAATCGTGCCATAGGTCGTGTTTGGGTTGGTCCCTTAGGTAGTTTGTATTATGTCGGTACGACACGAATTTCGATACAAAATAGGTACGATTTGACCCAGTACAAGACTATAAGGTGGGCTGTTAGAGGGGGCAATGGGGACGATCGTGTAGGCCAACAAAGGGAACGGTCACCAGGTCGTGAGCAGGCGGACTAGGGAATTGTGCCTGAGCCGGTAGTCGAGTCACAATGTCAGGTCTCGAGAAGAAGAACCGAATAGGAAAAGGGAAGAACTAAAGAAGAGGAGAAAAGAAGAAGGGAAGAACTGAAGATTTTGAAGAACTGAAGAATAGAAGAATAAGAAGAGGAAGATCTGAAGTGCAATGGTCGATCAACGTCACAGACTCATGGTGTGCAATAGTCGGGTCCTCGAGGTTAGCACACAACGGGCAGAGCGTGCAACAGGTAATCAAGGTAGGACATGTTGTGCGTGCAACAAACGGTCAACTTCCGCGCAACGAGCGGTTGGCTGCCGCGCAATGGCCAACAAGCGGCTCACTTCCGCGCAACGGGTGGCCCACTTCTACCCAACGAGTGGCCAATGGTCAGGTGCAATGACTGGCTACCGCGTCAATTTCTCTCTATAAATTGAGAGAGTTGGATTGATTTTTTTCCACCCAACTCCTTGTTTCCTTTACTCCAGTCTCAATTCTCAATTCTCAATTTCTCAAATTTTTTCACTCAATTCACAAATCACAAACTATGGCCCACTATCAAAGTCAAAGTTCTGGAGGCTACGGATATCCTCAAGAAAACTTTACTGAAGCTGAAGTAACGTCGTCAATGGAAACTACTAGATTTTCAACTTCAACTGTGCCGTGGAGGAAATCTCAGAAGAGAACTTCCATTTAATCAAAGTATATAGTAATGATGAAAGCTATGGTGGATGACACTTCAGAGGAACGAGCCTTCTACAACCTCTGTAGCGCTGACTTCTCTTGCAAAATGTTTGACGGTATAAGTCATTTAACTAGGCATATTATTATATGTAAAAATAAGAATAAAGATAAAACTATTCAAACCCAACTTTCTTTTACTCCTGAGCGTAATGTTAGCTCATGGACTTATGATTTTGAAATGGCTGGGGACTTGCATACTAAATTTATTTGTCAAAAAGATTTACCAATAAATTTTGGAGGAAATAAACGTTTTTATGAATATATTAGTAAAACATATTGTCCATAATATAAATACGTATCTAGAAATACTATTAGGTCAGGTATTATGAATTCATTTAATATACTTAGATTAAAACTTATTAATGTTATGAGTACAATAATGACATGTATAGCATGCATTTCAGATATTTGGTTGGGTAGAACTAAGTATGGGTACATAGCTATAATTACACATTATATTGATCAAAATTGGATTTTACAAAAAAGATTAATAGGATTTAGAAAAATTCAACATTCACATATTGCTTAAATATTTTTTGCAAACATTATGGAAATTTTTGATTTATATGGAATTAGAAATAAAATAAGTAATATAACTTTTGATAATGTAGCTAATAATATTGCAACAATACCAATGTTTAAAACTAGATTAAGTCTACCAAATGGTTTTAAATTATTTCACCAAAGATGTATGTGTCATGTAATTAATATTATTGTACAGGTATAAAAGAAATTGAAATTGTTAGAGATGTCGTAAGTTTTATAACTAGTTCAAGAAAGTGGCAATAACAATTTGATGAAACATGTGATTTTTTTGAAATTACGCATAAAAAATTCTCTTTAGATGTTCAACATAAGTGGAATTCATTATATTTAATGTCAAAAAGTGTATTATCATATAAAATTATAATAATATCTATGTACAATTGTCATCATTGTAATAATTATCAAAAATAATTAAGTGATAATCATTTTAAAATTGTAAAATATTTTGTTAAATTTTTTAAACCTTTTTATGATGTAACAGTTAGATTATCAAGAATTTATTATTCTATATCTGTCTATGTGTTGCACCATTTATATGATATTTCACGAGTTTTTAATAAATATGAAACATCCATTTTCCCAACAAATAGTAAATAGGATGAAACAAAAAATTTTAAAATATTAGAATGAAATCCCTACATTATATATTTTGAGTGCATGCTTAGATCCTAAGTGTAAAATAAGATATGCTATTAAATTAATTAGGAGAATACAAATAGGTTTAGGTGTAGATTTAAGATTAAATGTTAATACAATAAAAGAATAATTAAATCAAATATTTAATTTATATGCACAAAGATATGAATTAAGAATAGAACATTCTCCTCTGCCAATGTCCACAATACCAGAATCAAATGTTGGACCATCTTCAGATTCTTAAGCATTTTTACAAGATCCAAGATTTGATAAAGATATTCCAACATTATTGTCATTATACAATTATAATCCTATGGTATTTAAACAAGAATTAATTACTTTTAATTCAACTAATCACCAATTATTATTATTTACTCAACATTTTAACTTAAATATATTCGATGTTTTAGATTGGTGGAGTCAACAATCAATGATTTTTTCAATATTATCTATAATGACAAAAGATTTATTAACAATTCAAGTGTGCTTGTGAATAAGTTTTCAACATAAATGATAACGTGTTTGATGACCGAATATGCAAGTTTAAAGAAGATATAATAGAAGTATTAATGTATGTAAAAGATCGAAAGTTTGCTTGACTCCATGAACAAAATCAAGTTGAAGAATTTACTGAGCAACTCTCAAACTTAAACATTTCATAATTAAAACATTGTAATTTTTCAATTTGTAATTTTTTCAAAAATGTAATTTAATTTTGTTGTAATTTTTTTTTAAATGTAATTGTAAATTTGTAATAATGTAAATATAAAATATGTAATTCATTAATAAATAAAAAATTTAATTTAATTATATGCATTATTGTCTTATTTATTAAGTTGTCGTTAAATGTTTTTATGTTGATTGTTGAATTAAATTTAAATATTGATGGTTAAATAATTGAATATTAATTGTTGAATTTTGTTATTTGTTAATTAAATAAATATTTTTTTAAAATTTAATTATTTAAATATTAAATATATATAAATTAATTAAAAAATCGTATTAATCAATATTATACCATTGATTGGCACGAATGATGTTTTCGTGTCAATAGGCCATACTTGAATTGACCTATTGACATTGTGAATGGCACAAATAATGTCACGTCGATACAAAATTCGTGTGGATTGACATGTATAAGTAAAGTTATTTTAGTTATTTCATATAAAAGTATTATAATAAAAAATTGTTATATTTATAATTTACATATCTATTTGATAAAAATACTATGTAAATTTTTTATTAAATTTCGTTATCGAATAAAATTGAAATTTAAGTTAAAAATAGTAAAATAAATAAAATTGAATTTATATAATAATTAACGTAATAAATATTTATATATTAAAATTTATATAACGATAATAATATATAAAAATTTATATATAATTAAAGTTAAAACCATTTATCAGACCCCTGTAGGTTCCTTCTCCGTCCGTCCATCCATCCACCACCACAACGTTCGTCTCGATTCTCCACCTCCCGGCGTTGCTTGTGAGGACCACCGCCGTCCGCGGCTCCCCCCTTCTCGCGCTCTCTCTTTCTCTATCTGTGACTGTCTGTCTCTGATCAATGCTCTCTGGCCTCGTCATCCTCCATCGCCGCCTCCAATTGCCGCCGATCAAGGTCTAGGAAGCAGTTCATGGCGAGTCCCGTGTGCCGTAGGGTAAGGGAACACTCGTTGACGACGATTCGTCTGTTTGATAACATTGCGGGCGTTGTAATTGCTGTTGCTGCTGTCTGACTTGTCTCCGCTGGTGGTGTCGGAATTTGAAGTCCTGTTGCTGTTTTGAGTTGTGTTTTTGTTGTTTGATTATCGCTTAGTTCCGTGCAGGTTGCATTTCTTGTGTAAATTCGGAAAGCATGTTTTGTGTTGGGACGTCTCTTTGGTTGCGTTAGTTCGAGTAGCATGCATACTCTCAGTATGACTCAGAAGCTCCTTCCCATTACCGTGCGTGTATTCTTTTTGGATCTTACACTCCTGACTCAGATATTGTAT
>JAMKPZ010003060.1:0-15540 GCA_024699675.1 Amphibolis antarctica
TTGGCCAAGGTCACTTGACCATCCTCCACCTGCTCATATGTATCAAAGTACTCCCTACACGGAGTCATATGGTGGGATGCTCCTGAGTCCATGATCCATTGATCACCTGAATAAGCACTACAACAAACTGTAAGAGAAAAATCACCATCAGATGCAAAATCTGTTTCTGCCACTGCAGCCTTTCCTTTGTTCTTCAACTTGGGACAGTTTGTTTTCCAGTGTCCCTTCTCCTTACAGTAATTGCAAGTATCCTTTGAGTACTTGCTTTTGGATTTACTCCTGTTTCTGTTCTTATTACCCCTTTTCCACTGGCTTCTACTTCTATTCTCTTGCTGATGAGCTGTGAGACTAGAACCACTTGCCTCATTACTGCCATGCTGTACCATGTGTCTTAGCTCCCTCGAATGAAGGCTGGATCTCACTTCTTCCAATGTAATGGAATCTCTTCTAACTACACAAGATTGAACAAAATTCTCATAACTGAGAGGAAGTGAGTAAAGTAAGATGAGAGTTGCATCTTCATCTTCAATGGTAACACTTGTGTTCTTGAGTTCCATCAGAATGAAATTCAACTAATCTAAATGCTGCTTAAGTGGTGTACCTTCCTTCATTTTTAGTGAAAACAATCTTTTCTTTAACAACTACTTATTTGTTAAAGACTTAGTCATGTATAATGACTCTAATTTCTGCCAAAGACCAAAGGAAGTTGTTTTATTTGCAACTTCTATGATTACCTCATCTGACAAGCACAATAAAATGGTGGAGTGAGCCTTCTCCTCCTGTATTCCAAATTCAGTAGAATCTCTATCTAATGTAGCGGCCTTATTTAAAGGTGCCCAAATGCCCTGTTGTTTCAAAAGTGCTCTCATTTTTATTTGCCACAAACTAAAATTGTTTCTGCCATCAAACTTGTCTATTTTCATGCCAGGAGTTGCCATCTCAAAAATGTGATTTTAAACAGAAATAATCACATAAAATTTCCAAACACACATTCACAAATTTTTAATTTCAGAAATTGCCCAAAAATGCAAAAATGTGTTCGATTTGCTTCAACTTTCAACAAACCCCCAAAAACTGATTTCAGACTTATTGAACTCGGATTATGCAAATATCAAACACATCCAAAAATTCAAAATTTGGCACAAGATCTGATTCTCAACACGTATTCAAAAATCTCAAACACTTTGCACCAAAATTCGGCTGGCAAAAGGAACCACGAAATTTTCAATAATGATGCCAAAAATCAAAACCTCGGATTTGCCTTCACAAAAAATTCCCCAAAAATTTCAAAAGCTTTGGAGCAATGTGTGGAAGGTTCAGGAGGCTTACAAACCCATTTCACCAAGTGAAATGGAAGATATCATGATTTTGGCTTTTTAGGGTTCTCGCAGCGACGACGGCGGAGCGGCGGCGGCGGCGACGTGGCTGCAACTTTCAGCCAAAAATACGGATTCAAATCCAGTTTTCGATCTCTAAAATCACTCTGATACCACTTGTTGTGCTTCCACGAACAAAAGCACTATGATTTCGGAAGAAATTGAGGTCAAAAACTCAGATTTGGGAGCTCGTCGCCGGATTTCTAAAGCTCTTCGCCGGCGCGTTTAGCCTCTGTTTGCTTCGATTTTTGCGGGGAAGAAGGAGGTGATCTTGAGCATTCAAACACGAAAGGATTTACATGGTTCCCCTTCACTTTGGGTACTCCACGGATGGCTCTCTTGGTGGGTTTCACTATTTGAGGTGGTGGGTACAAGGAGAAGAAGCAAGGAAAAAGCTTCTTCTTGATTTCTCAATTTGGGCGAATTTAGGCTTTTATACTCAAGCCCGAAATTCCAACAATGCCCTTTAGTACATCAAGTTACAAATCATAATAAAAAATACAAACAAGATGAAAGTCACATTCTTTTCAATAAGATAACTTATGTAATAATATTTATCTAGTATTACCGGTTGGAGAAGTAATTCTTGCATATATTTCATTTGACTTCTCATTTCAACCATTTCCGCTTCAAATTGATCCATTTTATTACAATCAGCTTCTTTCTCATTGTCGTCTACTAACGTATAATGTTGTGTGGATGATTTGCGTGGATTTCCGCCTAACACCTATGATGGAGTGGGACCTAATCCCAATCCCCGTACACGACCACACATTTCTTTGCCAAGCACTTATGATAAAATATCAAAATCAGCAACGTTTGAATTGCTTCCTTGATTTTCAACTTGGCTTTGTTTAAGTCATTGAATTTCATCCTACACAACAAAGATAATAAAGATGACAAAAAAAAAAAATAACAGAAAAAATAATTGAAAATATAATGTCAAAATACATACCACTTGTGATTGTGATACGAGATCAGTTATACTTCCATCTTTTCTTGTTCTACTCATGACATAAAGTTCACTTCTATCTAATTGAACACCAGTTTTTTTTTCCTACATGATTATTATGTATAAAGACTTAGTCTATACACAAAAAAATTATAAATTTGAATTTCAAATACATGTGTTACTTACATGTTCATGAGCTAATCGAGCAAAACTTTTCTAGCCGACGTGATGTTGTGATTGAAGCATCTTTCAATTATCCTTATTTTTATCACTTTTTGACTGCATAAGCAACACCAAAAAATTGAATATAAATAATTGCACTACATATCCAACTATTAGAAATTCATATCATTAATATTTTGAGTATAAATAATTTTGAATAATACCTTGAATTTGTCAGAGTCCCAATAATGTTTTAATTCGCGCCATTGATCTGGTATGACATGATAATCACTTGGTGGATCATTTTTATTCTTGCTTTTAATGTATTGTTGCCGCAATATATATTTCTAATTCCTCCAATCTTTACATAAGGACCTCATTATCCATACTTTTATTGGTCCTTCTAGTGGCAACTTGAATTTTTCCTATGAAATCATTAAAAGAAATTAAATTGAATATGATGTAATATAACTATGAACATGAGATCAATGAATTTAAAAAAAAGTGAAAATATACCAAAATTTTATGAAACACATCCTCTTTATTTGTATCAAGCATGTGATGTCAATCATGAATCATTATTGGCAATATTTCACCTCTTTTTGCTATGGAGCCGATATAAACAGATAATTGACCTCATTCCCTTTCATGGGTTGATGCATTTCATTGAGTGGTATTATAAATTTCTCTCCTAGCCTTAATCTTTCAATTTTAACTAAGAGTGCAGGTCCTCTTGTTCTTCTTCCACTAGGTGCAACATTTTTTTCACCTATACTTGCCTTCTGCTCATATTCCTTAGAATGGTGGGATGATATTTTCTTCTTTTCCTGTTACAATATTAAAATTAAAAATTTCAAATACAACATAAAACATGAAAAATAGTTCTAACAAGTAGCAAATTAATACCCCTAACCTAACAAGTAGCAGAAATTAATAATTTTTTTACATGCAGAAATTAATAAATTTCAAAGATACATTTTATCAATAAGAACTTAAAAATTTAAAACATGCATTCAAAAATTGTAGTTCATCAAACACGACATGTCGATTAACATAACTTTTCAAAAATTGCAGTTCATCAAAGTCGTAACATTTGAAACCTTTAAATTTGCTATCATATCCAATGAATACACATTTACATCATTTAGGACTTAACTTATCTTTCCTATAATCTTTAAGCATAGGGTAACAATTGTAGTCAAAACGTTTCAAAATATCATACTTGACATGTTGACTAAAAACTAAACTGTAATGGGTGAAGAGTTTACCATGAAATTCTTTTTGTAGGCAAAAATTATTCATTAAGAAAACAAAATAGATTTAATAAATCTAACCATTTATCTTGAAAATTATTTTCAGCATATAATCACGTCATGGGGTTTAGTAAAAAAAAAGAATACGTTTGTTAACAACAAACACATGCATATATGGCAACGAACATAAACATTCAGAAAACTAGCAACCTAAAATTTCCATCTCTTGAAATCTGCATTATCACTGTTACTTCTGAAAATTATATCGAACCCTACACACATCTAAATACAACAAATGAAGGTTTTTATGAAAGCTTAAACACCCTACGAACTCATCAAAATCATAAATATCAGGTCCGTTACCTAGACCAGCACCAAAAGAAATTCTCAAATCACGTTCTTACAACAGTTCTGCAGTAAAAATCAAAAACTTCTTCAACTTCAAAAATCCATAACTATTTGAAGAAAAATCGGAATTTCAATCTTAAATATGCATTGGAAAACTGATTCACCATACGTTCCAAGGAAAATGCTTGTAAAATAAGATCAAATCTTGTGTAGCTCCAGATTTCACAGCAGTTCAGCCATATATACATTGGCTATACTAAGATCATCATTTCAATTCCAATAAAAATTCTTTTACCACCACCACTTAGGTATACTTTCAGCTCATGTGGTGACTATTTTAATAAATGAAAATAAATATTGAAATAATGCATTCTATAAATGAAAATAACTCAAAAATAGAAATCTAAAAAACTAAAATATAGACACTTAAACAGTTAAAAAATAGTAGAGATGATTAGACTCCTTAACTCCATGTGTGAATTGGAAATCTCTAATTTGGGGCCACATTGAATCATGAACCAGATGTGGTAGTGGTTGACATATGAAGCAATGGTATCTGCTGTCTTGGACACTAGAAGGCTAAATTGTTGACCTTGAGTGTTGATGGGATGACATATATTGATATGGCTTACACAGGTGCTAAATAATGCTTAAACTAAGTTGGCCCCTCTTGTTTCAGGTGTGAAACAGGTCACCTTATGAACACAAGCAATTCCTCTTCTCCACCCAGACAACCTTCATCTGGTTTGATGTGTCTCCACACAACTGTGCATGCTTTGACCATCTCTACTGATGCTCTAGCCTTAGCTAACCAGCCTATTCTACCACATCTTGCCATGTCATTTGCCTCTCTGCAATCTCCAGCCCACCTATTCCACTCTTGTTGCCACTCTGTTGGCTGATGCCAAAGAGCTCTCCAAGTTCTTCAAATAGGATTAGGAAGACTCTTATTTATTCAGGATTTTCAACCACCCCATATATCTATACTATTTATCAAGGGGAGAGTTCCCTATGTATCAAACCAACATTTTAAACAAAAATTCCATATTTGACCTAATCACTTCATCACAATTACATAATCAAATGAAAGAAAAACAGTTGCAAACTGTGTTCAAACAAAAACTTCATTTGGATGCAATATCTTGTGAAACATTTTGTCAGGAGCCCAAAGTGTGAATAAAGGCTAGCATCTGCAAGAGAAAAAAAATGGTGGCGATGGGAAAAAACTAAAAACCTACAAAAAAATCACGAAAAAACTAAAAACCTACAAAAGAATCACGAAAAAACTAAAAACCTACAAAACAATCACGAAAAAACTAAAAACCTACAAACAAATCATGAAAAACTAAAAACCTACTAAAAACCATCACGAAAAAACTTGAGAAACACAGATTTGTACTTACGGTGCGTAATGAGGTCTCATGGCGAAGAAGAAAAGCGAGGTTGGAGAGAAGGGAGGAGAAGAAGCACTTGGTGGCGAGACGGCAGCAAGGACAACGCGTGAAGAGGGCAGCAACACGACGGAAAGGAGGATGCACGGAGAGGGTGGTGAGATGGCGACAAGGAGGATGTGTAGAGAGGGTAGTGAGACGGCGGCAAGGACGACGCGTGGAGAGGGCGGCGAGATGGCGGGGAGGGTTTTCGCGAAAAAGGAGGTCACATGGGAAGAAGGGGAAGGCATGGGCTTTTATCCCACCAAAGACATTTGCGACGTCTTTTAAAAGCCGTCGCAAATTATAGTGATTTGTGATGGCTAAAATATATTAACCATCACAAAAACAATCTTCTATCTTATTAAAGTTTGTTGCAATGTTTTTTTGTGACAACCTTTAAAAGCTATCGCAAAAGATGCTATTTGTGACAACCAAAATAGTATGGCCGTCACAAATAGTTAATTTTCCTATAGTGAAGTTTTGTCGCTTGGGTGGTACTTCTGTTTTGCACTTGTACGAGGAAGGCACCTACCTCCCCTACACTAGATGTTCCTCTGAAGGATAGGGGAAATTCCTCTAAGTTATCTGGAAGTTCCGCCGCTTGGGCAGTACTTTCATTTTATACTTGTTCAGGGGAAAATGTTTGCCCCCTTGCAATGGATTTTCCTTTGAAAACCAGAGGAAATTCCACTGACCATGAAGAAACTACCATGGGTACCAGAATAGTTGTACAACGTGTGAAGTCTATTGGGTTAGCCCCTCAGCCCACGAAGGTCCGTGGCACGAACTGCTTCTGCAATGAAGGTTCGTGGTGCGAATGGATTCGACAACGAAAGTTCGTTGCCTGAGTGCTGGGAACTTCTTGTTCGGCTTGGAGGGATGTAGAGTCTATAGTGTTTACACCAACCTTTCGCTTGCATTTGGGCCCCCGATTTCCACCTTTTCCTGGTGAGAGCTGCTTCACGTGGGTACAACCCATCCTATCTAGTTAATTGCTTCCTATTGGTTACAATCGATATGAGGTAGGTGCACGGCACGCATTAAGGAATCCAAATCTAGTTTCGCGGTACAACTTATCCTCCCCTTATATATATGCTTCACGTAGCAATGTACGGGTGATCTTCTTCGTAATTCATGACTACACCGACGCCTAAGCTTCCAAAGCTTCCAAACTCAAGCTTCCAGGTTTCTCGATGACTCGTAGGTAAGATTCTTGGCCCTTCAAGCTTTTATTTCCTGTTTTGGATCAACTGGAGAAGGTGTGAAGCTTTCTCCAACCATTCTGCTCTTTCTAGGTAGAATGAGTGGTTAGCAATGCTGTTGACCATCATCCTACTTGGATTCACCCAGATAGGGTGATTCTCCCTAGGACATAGGGAGAGGAGTAAGATTTCTATCTTTATCAGCTTTGTTTATTCTTGTATTGAGTAGGAAGGTCTTGTACATAGGCTTTCCTTTCTTCTTGTCATTCGACCCTGCCCATCTATAGACAAGAATGACTGAGGATAGACAAATTTGTTTGTGTCTCTTGTTCCTTCCTTGATGAATCCATCAAGAAAGGAATTTTGTTGTTCTTATCTTTTCTACATCTTTTGCAGTTGCCTGGCAGAAATTTAGAATCTGGCTTGCGACCAAGCAGACTCTGGATTTGTCTGGATGGCTTTACCAGTTTTACTATTCTTCACATCACCATGTGTGGTGTAGGATCGATGGCTACTTAAGAGGGGTGTGAATTAAGTTGTATAGTTTGTTTAAGAAACTTTGCAAAATTTAAAAAATAAACAAACCACAACATAGAAAATTTATAGTGGTTCCCCAACTTGGGTACTCCACTCCTTGAGGTTCACTCAAGAATTCACTAACCCTGAGAGTTTTTTGTTCACTCCCAACCTAGTGTCTAAGTCTTTAATCTTGTAGATTAAATCTATCTAATATAGCCCACTGATAGCTGTAAAGATCCTAGTGTACTCTGGTTTAACACGTAGTTAAACCTCAATCAACAACCCACTGTATACTATTGAGTACTCTGAATTTCAACGGACCCTTCATTGAAATTCTATTATCTCAACAAACTCTTCGTTGAGAAACCCCTTTCGCAATGAACTCTTCGTTGTAAAAGCCTAGAGCAATCTAAAAGACAACGCATAGCTTCTTCCTTGCTCTGTTTACTATGAATAGCCCTCATAGTCAGGCATCTCACAAATCAATAAGAAGCAAGAGAAAAAATTACACAATCAGTGCATCAAACAAAAACAAGTTTTTCCCTAAAATGAGAAGTACAAGAGAGGCAGAGATTTCTTCAAAGCCTAAAAATTGCAACAAGAAATCTCTAGATCTTCAATTAGCACTGTCACCTACTCTTCTATGCTTTGTGGATGATCTTTACTATATGAATACGGGGTTATTTATAGATTAACAACACAGTTCATCCCTATAGAGTCATTCATCTTCATCCTTATAAAATTGTTCATCTTCCAGTCAAGTGGTGAATCATGGGTCAATGTAAGACATGATCTTTAGTTTTAAGAACCAATCTTCTCCACTATGTGCCATGATCTGAAACACGATCTTTGATTTTGTTTTTTGTAAAAATACGTTCTTCCAAAAGATCAAGTATTAAGTTGTTTTTTATAGATAAATATAAAATAATATAGTTTACAGCACATGGGAAGAATAAGCAAATAATCTGATAGAATTGAGTAAGATTTGGTACAGACAATGAACTTATTCCGTTGTGGAAACGCTATGTTCAACATAGCTTCATTGTCAAATTTGGTTCAATAATAGACCTTCGTTGTCGGAACATTGAGCCATTTGTTTTGAAAATGAGAATTGGGAACCTACATGCACTTAAAATACTTGAGTATAAAAATAAGTTTTGTATGAAATAAACAATCATCATATCATCAAAATAGTAGGATAATAGTAGAGAACATTATCCCTAACAATCTCCTCCTTTTTGATGAATGACAAAACTTAAACATTAATGATTTGTTTCAAAAATAAAGAAACAACTGCACACATTCACAGTTACATTAGCATATATAAATATGTATCTCCCCCATTTTTTCAGATATCAAAAGGACAAGAAGTAAATAGCATTTACATAATGGAGAAATACAATTTGCAGAAGTAATCTTTGTACAAAATGAGAATAAACTTTGATCTAAATCAGATTGGAGTTAATAAAATAATGAAACTTAGATGCTCCCCCTAGAATAATGCATACTATAACAACTAACCTTATATTTGCTAGACTCCCCATACATAAATGCATCATTTCTTTTAAGTTTTCAGTTTTAAAGGTAGTAAATTAAATGAAAAGTAGAAAACCAAAATATCTAAAAAATAGAATGATACATATAGTATTGCAGTTTGAAGATTAAAATTATATCTTTTTAAACTATTGGCTGTGCCAATCTTCCGAAGTACAAATCAGGAAACTATCACTTTAGAATAGTTATAATATTATTGTAGCTTGACTTCAAGATTCCATAAGCAGAAAACATCATTGCTTCATAAAAATTGTTAAAATAGTAAACTGAAATGAAGCAGTTTCAGTATTCAATTTGCTTATAGAACCATTTTATAAATATTTTTGCTAGCAAAATTTTTGATAAATTAAGAAAAACTTTTAAAACAATCCTTTACAAAGACTTTCTATTACATCCATGTAGCGAGCTTTGGGTCAACAATACCAGATTAGTTGATCTTAGGTTGCTAGTGTTGACCCCATGCTTAAACGAACTTGGGGGGTGGGGGGGGACCAGCCGGCTAGCCGCCGATAAACCGGTACAAAAACTTGACAACCGGCTCCCAAAAAACCCACATTTGCACAGATGGTTTGGAAACCAGTCGACTTGCCGCTGGCAAACCGGTACAAAAACTCGACAACCGGCTCCCCAAAAACCCACATTTGCGCAGATGGTTCAGGAAACCAGCCGACCAGCTGCCGACAAACCAGTACAAAAACCCGACAGCCGGCTCCCCAAAAAAACCCACATTTGAATAGAAGGTTTGGGGAATCAGCCGGCCTGCCGCTGGCAAATCGGTATAAAAACCCGACAGCCGGCTCCCCAAAACCCCCAACTAAGCCAACATACTCCCTTTTCGTGAGGTAGCCGGATAGAACTAACCAGCATCTGCTTGCCACGTAGCGGCTGCTGGTTAACTACCTAGAAAGGTAAGGCGAATCAATTAGAGAGATACGATGAAATGTAATCACTTAAATCTTGCAATCAATCAATCACGTGAACCGCGTGATTGAACCAAGACATGCACCGCCTTCCATCTTCGGGTCCCCCCAAAGAAGGAAGGTAACCCCTTATAAAAGAGGGCTCCCCCCTCCCATAATGGTACGCTTCAACCTCTCAGAGAAACACTCGTTCAGACGTGGGAGACGCTCGACACGCTTTCACCCCTTGGAGAAGACGTTGACTGAAGGTCCTGAAGGAGAGGAGACGCTCAGAGCCCCGACGCCCTCTCGCTGCACCGGAGCGAGGACTTCTGATTGCCGCCGAAGACTCCCTGCAGGTAAGCCCCTCCTTCCTCATTGTTTCACGTCTGATTTAACGACATTTTTCTCGAGCACCAACCATGCCAGGCCTTTCCCATGCCAGGGAAAGGTCGGAGGACATGCCCGGGTACCATTCCTTCGGAGAAACGTCTGAAGGTACTGGCAGCATCCCTCCCGGCCGGGTGAATCCACCCGGCACGGTCGTGACCCATCTGTCGGGTCCTTTTTCGAGGAAACTCGTATTTCCCAATGGGTTTTACACGTTTTATCCGATTTCTGCATATTTTTCCCAGGAGGCATGAGTCTACCCTCCTGATCCCCTGGAAAGGTTTCCAGGATGACACCACCAGCATGCATCCTTGCCGGCGGTGGCCGTTCGGGTGTACGAATAAGTACAACCCGGCAGTTCCCGTTTTCCTTGGAGGTGTAAGTCTACCCTCCCGACGCCCTGGAAAGGTTTCCGGGATGACGCCACCGGCAAGCATCCTTGCCGGCGGCGGCCGTTCAGGTGTACGAACAAGTACAACCCGGCGGTTCCCATTTTTCCGAGAGGTGTAAGTCTACCCTCCCGATGCCCCAGAAAGGTTTCCAGGATGACGCCACTGACATGCATCCTTGCCGGCGGCGGCCGTTCGGGTGTACAAACAAGTACAACCCGGCAGTTCTCGTTTTCCTGGGAGGTGTAAGTCTACCCTCCCGATGCCCCGGAAAGGTTTTCGAGATGACGCCACCGACATGCATTCTTGCCAGCGGCAGCCATTCGGGTGTACGAATAAGTACAACCCGGCGGTTCCCATTTTTCCGGGAGGTGTAAGTCTACCCTCCCGATGCCTTGGAAAGGTTTCCGGGATGACGCCACTGGCATGCATCCTTGCCGGTGGTGGCTGTTTGGGTGTACAAACACGTACGACCCAACAGTTCCCATTTTTCCGGGAGGTGTAGGTCTACCCTCTCGATGCTCTGGAAAAGTTTCCGAAATGACGCCACTGGCATGCATCCTTGCCGGTGGCGGCCGTTCGGGTGTATGAACAATTACAACCCGGCAGTTCCCGTTTTCCCGAGAGGTGTAAGTTTACCCTCCCGATGCCTGGAATGGTTTCCGGGATGACGCCACCGGCATGCATCGATGCCGACGGTGGCCGTTCGGGTGTACAAACAAGTACAACCCGACGGTTTCTGATTTTCGGGAGGAGCAAAGCCCCTTTCGATGCCCCGAAGAAGCTTCTGGGATGAGGCCACCAGCATGCATCCGTGCCAACCCTGGCCAAGCGGGAACGTGAATTCTTGTCTCCAGTCAGGGAAGGGGGATGTAACACAGTAGCCGATAGCTTTAGCCAGCTGTCCTGTGCCCCAGCCGGCTGCCTCACCCAACCTTCAGCTCTTCGGCTGAGAGGTCCGTAGGGGTGACCATTGTGCCCGTCCCTCTCCCATTTATCATCAGATCCGGTGCAAATCTTAGCATTGATCAACCCCCACTTGTTTTCACCAGAAGGGATAAGGTTATTCCTCCCGATGCCCTGGAAATTTTTCTAGGATGAGGCCATGTGTGGCTGGACTGACTGTCGTGGTTTATCGTTTTTAGAGTCAGAGAGAGGCCGAGAATACCCGGGTTGTCTGGGGGTGCCTAACACCTTCCCCAACAGTACCCTGAGCCTCATATCTAGTTCTCTCATGTTTCGTATATCGTTACACAATTTTACGTCATTCCCTTGGTTTTATTGTTTCGATGGTAGAAGGACACTTACCCATCCGATTTTCCTTGTTTTCTACCCACAAGTAAGGTGGTGACTCCGTTCAACGAGCCATCTACCCCACGTGGTGATGCGCTCACACAATCACCTTTCAATTCTCTATACCTCAGTCCATTTGCTGGACCTGTTGGCAGAAACCCATGGGCTTCCAAGTGATAGCCGGATGAAAGAGAGGGTACAGATTTTTGGCGACTCTGCTGGGGAGATTCGCTACATTTTACCGATTAAGTGACTCAAACTCTCGCTAGTACGGTTCTTTTGTAGTCAGTCTTTTTGTTTTCCGTTAGGATTTTTAGCATATTTCCTGCATTTGCTAAGCGAAGCCGCTTTCAAATGCATTGAACCACATCACCCTTCTTTGGTATCCCTGCATATCTTTCCAGACCCCTGCAGATTCTTCGGGCAAAGTCTCCTCAAAGACCTCTGCCGTTTGCAAGTTCTGGACCCCGCTAGTTCCCCCTGTCCAAACTCGCTCGCAAGCAAGAGCCATGGCCACTGGTTTTGTTGTGGCATTCGGATCATCCCCTTCCATCACTATGGCAGCCTCTGTGTCGCTGTCCATGGTCTTCAGCCTGCCACCACCTGTCGTCACCCGGACGAACTTCACCCGGCCTATCATCGTGCCTGCTGGAGCCACAGACCAACCAAGGGTGCCAGATCTGTCTGCGGCCATGGCATTCGACAATGCCACTGTGCATCCTGCGTCGCCTGCTTCTCCGACCATTGAAACTGAAGGTAACAGACCGGCTCCCACACGGAGCACCGGCCCATCCAACCAGCCGCCCTCAAACACCGAGGGCATAGGAGGGGCCGACACCTTCCTGCCACCTTGACCGGGACACTTCGAGCAGACCCTCCTGGCTCACCAGTTGGCACACTACCAACAGCAATATGCATATAGTTCGTGAAATATCACCGTAGAATGTCACATGAACTTTTAAGTTCACACGTGATAAGAGAATCAGCGTTTTATGGTAAACGGCCGGATGATTGTATTAAAAGATCGGTGTTTTAACATTCACACGTGACTTTTTAAGTTAGTTGCGTGTGTTGTACAATGTGGCCGTCAGGTTAATATTCAAAGGGGTATAGTTTAGATGTCATGTGCAATTTTTAGTTCACACGTGATGAGAGATTTGGCATTTTATGGTAAACAGCCGGTTGTATTAAAAAACCGGTATTTTAACAATCACTTGAAGAAGTCACGAAGGTACCATTTATACACGGGTCTGTAAACGGTACTTCCGTCTATCGCTACTTTATTTCTACGGTACTTCCGCCTTATTTAAACGTTGGAAAACCACTTTCACAGTTTTCTACAACGATAGCAGGGTTACTCTTGAAGCTTTATATCAATCTATGTGCAGTAAACCTACTTAAATGATAACAATAAGTTTTGTTATAGAACGTTAATATTAAATTCTTCATCAAAATAATAAGGATAATTAATCAGAGAACATTATCTGTAACAATCTCCACATTTTTTATGACTACAAAACTAAACATATATATTAAAAACATATATGTCACCAAACACAAGTCCTGACCTGAACGAATTTCATTATTTCAATATATTACATCAGTTTATTTGACTAAAACAGTTGCATGTAATGTAAGAATGCTTGTGTCATACTCCTCTTCAGGCATCATTTTCCCTATTTTATTGACGACTACCTGCATTAGGGCAAGTAGTTATGTAATGACCTAATTCCCCACACCCATGACACATCCTTCTCTTCTTATGGGTGTTAATTTCTTTAATGGAAGCTTTTAGCCATTGAGAATGGGCAGGTCTTCCTTTGGTTTTTCTTGATGTAGATGGATCATTCACTACAAAACCAGTTGGTAAATCAACTGTAGTGGGGTTATTTCCACTTTAATCATCTTGTGTACACTGCACACGTAATGCACTGGTTCTCTTCAACAAATCATCAAAAGTTGATTTCACTAGTGCATGCTGTTCTGTTGAAGTGAAAGCAATGTCCACCAATTTGAATGCACTAGACCGTAAGTCCCATCTAATGAGAGGAGTAAACTTGTGACAAATACAAAACCATGTTTTATCAACATCAATTGTGGAAATAAAATTCTTTGATGAATATAATAAACATACCCATCAACATGATCTAGTGGTCCACCAATAGTGCTACTGTGGTATCTGCAGTGAATGGTCCATCTATGCAATATATATTTGCTTGATACGTGGGTGATCTGTTTCTTCCATAATTCAGAAAAGATATGATGACAAAGAAGACCTTCATTTTCAAATTTCTTGCATGAATAACATATGCCATAATTGGTCTCCATATTCAAACTGACTATTTTAGGTTTTGTTGACATCACTAGATTCCAAACTTCAAAAGAATATTGCATACCTACTTTGCTTATTTTTTTATTAAGATACGTCAATCCTTTTCTCATTTCATCTTGGAATATAGAAAAAATATTCCTTGTATAACTTACAGACACTTGAATTTCAATTGAGGTAGAGAACACAAGTGTCAGTTTTGTTGTCAAAGTAATTAAGTCTTCATGTTCCTCATATTGACGTCTTGCTTTCAATGCTCTATCATATTGGATAACAAATTCTGAAAAAGGAGTATGAGAATGCAGATATCCATCAAAAAATGAATTTACACTCTCAGACCTTTGACTTGTGGTCATGCCTGCCATAAATATATCTTTCATATAGCATGAAACTCAATGCTGTCGGATGGTATACATGTAATTCAACCAAGAGTTACCATGCAATGTTGGATATTTAACAGTCAATAATTCCCACTCTTTTTCAAACTCTTCAACAGTCGTTGCACCATATATACATTTATTGTAATCAACCTTAAAGTTGACATCAGTGCGCATCTCTGGGACATGACCAATGGCATTTCAGCCAATATGCCAAGAACAATAACGATGTACAGAATCTGGAAAAACTTCGAGAATAACTACACACATTGCATGATCTTGATCTGTAATAATGGCCTTTGGATTCTTTCCATACATGCAAGTTTGGAATGTACTAAACAACCAATGAAATGTTTCTTTTGTCTCATCTACTAGTAAAGCACAGCCAAACAATGTGGATTGCTTGTGGTGATTTACTCCAGTAAATGGTGCAAAAAGCATGTTGAAATTATTGGTCCTATAAGTGGTGTCAAAAACAACCACATTTTCAAACTTCATATATGCTTCACGAGCCCTTCCATCAACCCAAAAGACACATCTTATTGTATGATCTTCATCTAATTCAAAACAGAAGAAATAATTTGGATCCTTATGACTTTGTTGCTAAAAATACTGTACTACCGTCATACATTCCTTGCCCATATTATTCTTTCGCATAGTCCTGTTAAAGTGAATAACTTGATCAGGACCAATATTTTGCTGTGACATATTTGAAAGAACATTTGCCACTTTGGAATGTTGAATGCCACATTTTGAGAGGGTATTCAGCAATCATTTTGATATAGATGATATCTTTCTATGAGATCTTAACATCTTCAATTTTGCAGGTGATGTAAGAATATGATTATGCTCTTTGACAAATTTCTCAACTACCCACACATTTAATTCATTGCACACCACATAAAACCTTGCAACACAACCCTCTCGGATGTCTCGTTGTCTGCCCACATCACTTCCCGAGTAACGTTTGTCATTCATGTCCTTATGTCCCTCTTTATAACAAACAAAATTACGTGCTATTAATTCTCCACTAGCTTTTGATTTTCTAAACCAACTTTTTCTAA
>JAMKPZ010003061.1:0-21827 GCA_024699675.1 Amphibolis antarctica
CCATTCCTGTCTCATCCATCTAGCTTTTTGTTTCACAGGTCGGGCCTCTGGTTTGAGGGGTAGTCGATGGACTGCTACCCGTTCATCCAAACCGGGCATGTCTTCATAATCCCATGCAAACACCTCCACAAATTCACGCAGGAGTGTAAGGAGTTATTACCGGTAGGGCTCGGGAACCTCTTTGCTAATTTTTGTTTCTTTTCTGTGTTGTTCATCCCCAAGGTTTACAAGTTCAATTTCATCCGTGGATGCTATGCTTGTAGACTCGGGTGGTTGAACCCACAGGTCTTCTTCTTCGGATTCTTGGCTTTGCAAGTAGGGGCCATTAGCATCTCCAGTGGCTTGTTGACCTTCAAGCTGGAAGGGTGCTGGACAATGGTTTTGGTGGGAGCGGTGCTTGTGGTTTTCTAGCTGGGTGCCAGGTAGGTGAACCGGCTGCCGGTTCGAGTTAGTGACGGACCCTGGAAGTGCTTTAGAGGGGATGATAATGGACTTGCCATGCTCGTCTTCCCGAGGTGCTGTGTCGTCGGGCCCCATCAATTGTTCTGGCCGCCAAGCATCCATAGAGAGTGAGGGGCAGAATGCCCCTAGTTCTGCCCTGGTGGGAGGAATTGGCTGCCAGGTAGATGGGAGGCGGAAACTGGGTGGAGTTTCGGAAGATAATGCAACAGGCCGGTCTTGTTTACTGGCTTGAGGGGAGGGGCAAAATGCCCCTAGTTCTGTCCTAGAGTGTTGGCCAGCATTTTGAAAGATGTTGCCCAAACTAAGTAGGCTAGCTGTCTTGACTCCATGATGCGGTGCCCTTATTGGTGGTTGACGGTTTTCGGCTGATTTGGCCGGTGCCCGAGGGATTGGTGGTTTGCTGTGTCAAGCGAGAGACTTGGTATGATTGCCAAGTCCCGGTTGACTTGATCGGGTTGCCAAGTCAGTGGCTGCTGAGGACGCAGCTGCCGGCACACTTATGCGTGGGATGCCAAGCCCTGCTGCTGAAGGAGCGGGTTCCGGTGTGAGTCGCGCGGAAGCCAACAGGCTTGCCTTCTGATGTTGATGACCTGCAAGCCTAGAGTGTTCCCACCTAGGTCATCAGGTGGGTGCTGCTGTGCTAGTTTGAAGGAGAGGGGGAAGGAGCGCACCTTGTCGTCTCCTTTCCCTGTACAAACCAGTCGGACGCTACATCCGTTTCCGAAGTTCCTCCCTATAGGATTGGCACTGGCGAGGGAGGTCGGTGAAGAGTTGGGTCCCCGGTGCATACCGGAGATTCTCCGAACAGTTGCAGCAGGCCGTCTTCTGGCTCTTGATCTGGTTGTGGGTTGTCCTCCCAAGGCTCCATTCGTCTGGACAGATAGTCATAACCATTTGAGTTCTGGAGTTCCGGAGGTGAGGCGGTAGCCGGTTCCGGTGTCAGGTGCGGTGACTTGGACGACGCCACAGCTGCTACAGATTGTCCTGGGTGGTAGTAATTTTCTGCCAGTATGACGATGACCTCTCCCTTCCATAGGAACTTAAGCATCCTATGAAGGGTGGAAGGCACAATGGAATTTTGGTGGAGAAATGGGCGGCTCAGGATAAGATTGTAGCTTGGGGGAATGTCTACCACGTGCACAAGAACCGTGAAGGCGGTTGGTCCGACGATGAGGGGAACGACGACTTCACCTTTGGCTTTGTGTAGAGTGCCGTCGAACCCTCTCATCACCCGGTCGGTGGGGAGCAAGTCTTGCTCTTTGATTCCCAGCTTGTGCAGGACTTGTAGCGGGCACAGGTTTAGCCCGGATTCGTCATCGATCATTACCATGGGGATGCAGAGGTCTTTGTATTGCACCCGAATATACAAGGACAGGTTGTGATCGGTCCCAGCCGGTGAGAGATCTAGATCTGAGAAGTAGACAAAGGAGGGGACTGTTACCGTGGCCACCATTCCTTGTATGGCCCCGGGAGCGAGACCTTGGTCCACTTTGGCCACCTGTAGTGCTTTGAGAAGGGTTTCTTGGTGCTTGGTAGAGGATCGGAGGAGGTCCCATAGAGAGATGTTAGCCCGTATCCCTTGTAGCTGGATTGACAGGTCTAGGAGTGACCGCAACTGGATGGCCGGTGTTGAGGAGGCGGCTGCCGGCCCTGCTGAAGCGGCAGCCGGTGGTCGGTTATTGGTTGAAGTTCGTCCTGCTATCCCCGGGATGGAGATTCCTTTGGGGCACGACTATGGCTGATACACCTAGCCCGACATGGTTATAGCCGTACATGTGGACGACTGTTCTATCCCCTTGCCTTTATGTTGTTTGGAAGTGAGCATGGCCGGAGGGGAGGGCTTGGCGAGCTGCTGCTTTGCCAGGTGTGCTTGGAATGGCGCCAATGTTGCAGCCGCTGGAGAGGTCGTGCCGCTGGAGTGCCGGTCGTGGATGCAAAGCCGGCGGTTGAAGCTTTGGGGCTCGGAAGCACCGCCGGGATGACTACCCTAACTAGGGCAGCAGGTGAGTAAAGAATTACCTTGGGCTGAGCTTGTGTGGTCTTCCCGGTGGCCGGTTCCCTTGACGCGGCAACCGGTTCTTTTGACATGGCAACTGTAGGTGCCACTTGAACGAAGAATTTTCTTGTAGGTGGGGATGACACCTGTTGTAGTGTAAGCTTTGAAGACTTCCTCCTTCTTCGATGGCTGCTGACGGTGAAGATGGAGGTCTGGAGTTGTTGATAGTACGGCCGGAGTTCTTCAAGCGTCGGTGGGTGGTTAGCCGGGCGGATGAGGTCGACGGGTTTCAACCAGGGAATTCCTACATCCAGCTGCCGTACCGAAGGGAGGGATCTTCTTCTCCCTTGTCTGAGCCTGGTTGGATAGGTGGAAACCGACTACATAGGCGGGAACCCTTCAAGTGGGTGCCTCTTTCGGGCACCTAGGAAGATAGCGCTGACCTAGGAGTTGCCCGCATGATTTGGGAAGGTATGCTGGCCTGGCTCCGAGGGTACAGGAGGTTGTTGAAGCTCAATGGTGCCCGAGTTGATAAGCCTCTGAATAGCTTGTCTTAACAACCGGCAATGATCCGTGGCGTGGCCGGCGGACCTGTGGTACTCGCAGTACTGCTGCGAATTGTACCAGGCAGGAAGAGTAGTTGGAGGTGGCTTGATAGGGGGGAGTGTGAGCAGTGCTTAGGCCCGGCGGAATACCTGGCTTAGTGGTTCAGAAAGCGGCGTGTATTCTGTAATACGCGGCTGTTGCGGCTGTGGGGGCAGCTGGCGTGGCCCACGCTATTGCTGATTGGGGCGTCGTTGGTTAACGCCTGGGCGATCTCCTCCTTGTCCCTGGTTTCTTTGTCGAGAGGTTGTTGGGGACGTTACCTGCCACTGTTGGCGGGCCGGCGGCTCGGATACGGCTGGTGGGTGTGGAGCCTTGGGCCTCCAAGGTTGTTGATTCGGGGCCGCTCGAGTGGTGTAGACCGGCTGTTGAACCGGGGTGATTGTTGGCGGATGGTATTCTTGGGCCGGGGTGTACACCTGTTGTGGTTGGTATGGTGGTGGTGCTGCCGCCACAACGGTTACGGGAGACAGACGGCCGTTGTCATTCCTTCGGGGGCCGTGGTTGTTCCCCATGTTATCGCCCAAGGCCGGTGGTCGAGGACGTGTGTTTCCCCCGAGGCTGGCTATGAATGGAAGAGCCAAAAGCCTCCCTGACATCAAGAATCCTTCCAGGCGGCTACCAGCTTTGATTAACTGGGAGAAGGTTGAGTACGACTAAATGCATAAAAGGGCCGCCAGTGATGGTTGAGCACCTTGTACAATTATGTCTAGAGAGTCTTCTTCCACAGGTTTCTCCCAGATTTGGGATGCCAAGGCCCGCCACCTATTGACATAGCCGCTAAACGGCTCATTCTCACGTTGGCGAAGGCAATGGAGATCTTCCAACTTTGGTGCCAGGTCCAAGTTATACGCGTAATGTTCCTGGAACATGTACGCCAGCTGTTCCCAGGTGTAGATCTTTGTTAGGTCTAAGGACATGTACCAGGAAAGTGCAGGTCCTTGGAGAGATTTCTGGAATAGCCGGACGAGGAGCTTTTCCTCGTGTTGTAGTGCCGCCATGTCTCCACAGAAAGCCCAGAGGTGCGCGCGAGGATCCCAGTGCCCGTTGTATTTGACTAGTTCAAGCATTTTGAAATCGGGAGGGAGCGTCGCTTCGGGATAGAAATAGAGATTTTGGAAGGCACAGGAAGGTCCAAGCGGGCCAGATTTTATGCTCCAGAAAGATGCCTCCAGTTCAGCTATCCTTTGCATTAGCTGCCCTTGCAGGTCAGGCGCTGGGACGGTAGCCATGGCATTTGCTGGCTAGAGCGGTGGCGGGCCGAATTGGTCGGCGATGGGAGTAGTGACGACGTCGTATTCTTCTGAGTGTGGCCTCTCTAGGACACGGATGGTTGGCCTGGGGGGGATTATGGAACCAATCCCTTGTTATTGATATTGCGCTAACTGATGAGCCAGGAGGGTCTACTCGAAATGTCCCTGTTGAGGCGGCAGGAAGGCATTGGCCGCTCCTATGCCCTCAGCGTTCGAGGGTGGTTGGTAGCACGGGCCGGTGCTCCGTGTGGGAGCCGACCTGTAACCTTCAGCTTCAGTAGCCGGAGAAGCCGGCGACGCAGGATGCACTGTGGCATTGTCGAATGCTACAACGGTGGACAGATTAGGCGCCCTTGGTTGGTTCAGGGTTCCGGTAGGAACAATGAAGGGCCTGGTGAAGTTCGTCTGGGTGACGACAAGCAGTGGTGGGC
This sequence comes from Amphibolis antarctica, assembly GCA_024699675.1. NCBI lineage: Eukaryota > Viridiplantae > Streptophyta > Magnoliopsida > Alismatales > Cymodoceaceae > Amphibolis > Amphibolis antarctica. The sequence goes on from JAMKPZ010003061.1 coordinate 4,746, forward strand.
CGAAGACCACAGACAGCGGCACAGAAGTTGCCGTGGAGACGGAAGGGGATGATCCGAAAGCCGCAGCGAAACTGGTGGCCATGGCTCTTGCTTGTGAGTGAGTCAGGACAGGGGGAGCCAGCGGGGTCCAGAACCTGTAGGGCAGAGGTCCGTGAGGAGACGGTTCCCGAAGAACCCGCACGGGGTCCGTGAAGATCTGTAGGGATACCAAAGAAGGGTGATACAGTTCAATGCATTTGAAAGTGGCTTCACTTAGTAAATGCGACAAGTGTGTTAAAAATCCTAACGGAAAAATAAAAGACTGACTATAAAAGAGCCATACGAGCGAGAGTTTGAGCTACTTAATTTATAAAATGCAGCGAGTGTCCCCAGCGGAGTCGCCAAAAATCTGTACCCTCTCTTTCATCCGACTATCACCCGGAAGCCCATGGGTTTCCACCAGCTCTGCCGGTGGATGGGCCGAGGTACAAAGAATTGAAAGGTGTTTGTGTGAGCGCATTACCACATGGGGTGGATGGCTCATTGAACGGAGTTGCCACCTTATTTTTGGGTAGAAAACAAGGAAAACTGGATGGGGAAGTGTTCTTCCGTCACCGAAGCGATAAAACCAAATGGGTGACGTAACATTGAAGTGAAAATATGAGAGAACTGGATACGGGGCTCAGGGTATTGTTGGGGAAGGTGTTAGGCACCCCCAGACAGCTCGGGCATTCCCGGTCTCTCTCTGGCTCTAAAATGAAAAACATGATAGTCAAATCTAGCCACATATGGCCTCACCCTGGAAAACTTTCCAGGGCGTTTAGAGGGATAACCTTATCCCTTTCGATGAAAACAAACGAGAATCAAGCAAACAAATGAGAATTGAACAAAACGGGGATCCATATTGGATCCGGTGGTGAATAGGGGAGAAAAAAAAGATGGGTTTTCGGGGAACCGGCTACCAACTACTTGTATCGGTTGACCGACGACTAGTCGGCTGCTTCCCCAACCCATTTGCACCCATGGGGGGTTTTGGGGAAACGGGGGGGGTGGCGGCTTGCCGGCTGTTTCCCCCCCTTTATGCGCACCCATGGGGGCTTTGGGGAAACGGGGGCCGGTTCCTTGAACCGGCCAGTCGGCGGCTTGCCGGCTGTTTCCCCCCTCCATGCACACCCATGGGGGCTTTGGGGAAATGGGGACCGGTTCCTTGAACCGGCCAACCGGCGGCTTGCCGACTGTTCCCCCCCTCCATGCGCACCCATGGGGATTTTGGGGAAACGGGGGCCAGTTCCTTGAACCGGCCAGTCGGCGGCATGCCGGCTGTTCCCCCCCTCCATGCGCACCCATGGGGGTTTTGGGGAAACGGGGGTCGGTTCCTTGAACCAGCCAGCCGGCAGCTTGTCGGCTGTTTCCCACCTCCATGCACACCCATGGGGGTTTTGGGGAAACGGGGGCCGGTTCCTTGAACCGGCCAGCTGGCGGCTTGCCGGCTGTTTCCCCCCTCCATGTGCACCCATGGGGGTTTTGGGGAAATGGGGGCCGGTTCCTTGAACTGGCCCACCGGCGACTAGCCAGCTGTTTCCCCACCCCTTTTCCTCTTGACATCTGTAAAAGCATGGGATTTAACGGAGGACTTATATTTCCTGGGAAAATAGAAACCGTCAGGTTGTACGTTTCGTACACCCGAACGGCCACCACCAGCTTCCTTACCGGCGGCGTCATCCTGGAAATCTTTTCGGGGTATCGAGAGGGTAGGCTTACGCCTCCCGAAAAAGAAACAGACATTATTGGGTTGTACGTGTTCGTACACCCAAACGGCCACCACCGGCATCCTTGCCGGTGGCGTCGTCTCGGAAATATTTCCATGACCCTGAGAAGGACCTGTGGAGATCAGATAAAAATTCGTAAAGCCTGCTGGGAAACTTAGAGTTTCCACGTGAAAAGACTCGACAAAAGGGTCACGAGTGAACTGAGCTCAACCGGGCCGGGTGGATTAACCTGGCCAGGAGGGCGGCCATCGGTACCTTCGGACATGTTTTCGAAGGAATGATACCCGGGTCCGTCCTCCGACCGCTCCCTTGCACAGGGAAGGTGTTATGCGGTCGGGGCTCGACGAAGCATCGTAAAAACATATGTAAAATGGCGAGGGTGGAAGGACTTACCTGTAGGGGGTCGTCGACGGGGATCGGAAGTCCTTGCTCCGGCACGGCGAAGAGGCGTCGGGGCCTCGAGCTGCTCTCCTCCTTCGAAACCGATGGACGATCATTTCTCCAGAGGGTGTCAGCCTTCTTCTCGAAAATTCCAGCTTGCTTTGGTTGAGGGGGGGGGCTGCTCCTTTTATAAGGGATTGCCTTCCTTCTTTGGGGGCACCTGAAGATGGAAGGCGGCATGATTCTGGGCTTGATTACGCAATCCGTGTAATCAATTTTTGAGATTTCAGTGATTAAATCCCGTTGTATTTTCCTGATTGATTCGGCTTGCCTTCTTGGGTAGCCAACTGGCGGCCGCTACGTGGTATGCGGAAGCTGGCTGGTTCCCCCACCATTTTCTCCAAATGTGGGTTTTTGGGATCCGGGTGTCGCTTCCTTGAAGCAGCTTGTCGGCGGCAAGCCGACTACGTCCCCCCAACTTTTCACCAAATGTGGGTTTTTGGGGTTCCAGGTGCCGCTTCCTTGAAGCGGCTTGCCAACGGCAAGCCGGCTCCATCCCCCCAACTTTTCACCAAATGTAGGTTTTTAGGGGTCCGGGTGCCGCTTCTTGCCGGCGGCAAGCCGGCTCCATCCGCCCAACTTTTCACCCAATGTGAGTTTTTAGGGGTCCAGGTGTCGCTTCCTTGAAGCGGCTTGCCGGCGGCAAGCCGGCTCCATCCCCCTTTAAGCATGGGGTCAACACTAAGTGATGGTGTATTATTGCCTTATCCCTTGTCTACTGGCCAAAGCATTTCCCAATATCTTAGAAAGGAAGGGAATATCTTAAATTACCCACTTTTGTTAGTGAGATGTGTGTCTGCTTTAATGATTTAATTTCTGATTGAGAGTGGTGAAGGTGTGAATTCCTCCTACTTGCACAAGACAAATGGTTCTCATAAATAGGTAACTTCTTGTTCACATTTTAATGAGTCTATTCGATTTAAGGGCAAGGAGAGGGAGTATCGTAAGGCTGAGCCACCTCATTCCCCTGAAGTTTTTATAGCAACAAGTGATTCAAATGATCCTTTGGTTGATTCTGTTTTCCATTCTTTTTCTCTCTCTCTTTGTTTCTTTGGACTTTGTGGGTGTATCCACTGAAAACCCTCTCGAGACACAACTCCGCCATTAGGGTAACCTAGGGGCTTAAAGGTTTGCTACACCTGCTAAGTGTAGTCGTATTCCTTACGAAAGTGGCCTAGCATAGTTTTAGTTAATTTTATTTAATAGTCTTTATTACTTTCATAGTTTTTATAGTTTTATTCTAGTATTTTGCTAAGGGACTAGTAAAACTTAAGTATAGGGGATTTGTTCAGACTCAAAAGTGTGCATTTTATTGATATTAATTCATGTGTTTTAATGAGTTTTAGTTGCATTTTGTATTAAATTATGATGGTTACAAGGTTAACTATACTTTTGAGCATTATGCACGTTTATTCACTTTAATGATGCATGAATTAAGTTTTGAATCGTTAATTATGTTTGTGTTGATCACCTATTGAGAAAGGAATGAATGATTGATAATTGACTCTTTAGGTTGCTGATAAAGTGATTAATCCACAAAAAAAATTGTAATTTATGTCTAAGTGCAAAGTCCGAGGGTTAAGCCATTTACCCATGAACTTATCTAAGGGTAAACTAGATTACCCTCGAGACTGTACTCTGTTTGTTCTATGCAATGAATTTTATTGATATAATAGTGATTGCAATTATAGTTAAGGTTTAAATGTTATGAATTATTTCTCCTGTAATATGATGTATTTCACAAAAGGTATCTCTTAAGTATTTGCAGGGAAATTCGATGAACAATTGCAGGGAAGTTTGTATAAGAGTAGAATTGAAAATTAATTTAGCTCTTAACTATTCGTGTTGTGCCATTGACCAACACAGTCAAACTGTGCTAAGCTGTGCTGGGCCATGCCAAGTCGGCTCGACACAACCTAATTGACATCTCTATGTTTACATTGTTGGAGCTACTTTGATTATTGCGTGAATAGGTGACTTCTTTTTCACATTTTAAGGAGTCTATTCGATTTAAGGGCAAGGAAAGGGAGTATCGTAAGGCTGAGCCACCTCATTCCCTTGAAGTTTTTATAGCAACAAGTGATTCAAATGATCCTTTGGTTGATTTTGTTTTCCCTTCTTTTTCTCTCTCTCTTTGTTTCTTTGGACTTTGTGGCTGTATCCACTGAAATCCCTCTGGAGACTCAACTCTGCCACTAGGGTAACCTAGGGGTTTAAAGGCTTGCTACACTTGCTAAGTGTAGTCGTATTCCTTACGAAAGTGGCCTAGCATAGTTTCAGTTAATTTTATTTAATAGTCTTTATTACTTTCATAGTTTTTATAGTTTTATTCTAGTATTTTGCTAAGGGACTAGCAAAACTTAAGTATGGGGGATTTGTTCAAACTCAAAAGTATGCATTTTATTGATATTAATTCATGTGTTTTAATGAGTTTTAGTTGCATTTTGCATTGAATTATGATGATTACAAGGTTAACTATACTTTTGAGCATTATGCACGTTTATTCACTTTAATGATGCATGAATTAAGTTTTGAGTTGTTAATTATGTTTGTGTTGATCACCTATTGAGAAAGGAATGAATGATTCATAATTGACTCTTTAGGTTGCTGATAAAGTGATTAATCCGTACAAAAAATTGTGATTTATGTTTAAGTGCAGAGTCCGAGGGTTAAGCTATTTACCCACGAACTTATCTAAGGGTAAACTAGATTACCCTCAAGACTGTACCCTACTTGTTCTATGCGATGAATTTCATTGATGTAATAGCGATTGCAATTATACTTAAGGTTTAAATGTTATAAATTATTTCTCCTGTAATATGATGTATTTCACAAAAGGTATCTCTTAAGTATTTGCAGGGAAATTCGATGAACAATTGCAGGGAAGTTTGTATAAGAGTAGAATTGAAAATTAATTTAGCTCTTAACTATTCGTGTCGTGCCATTGACCAACACAGTCAAATTGTGCTAAGCTGTGCTGGGCCATGCCAGGTCGGCTCGACACAACCTAATTGACATCTCTATGTGTACATTGTTGGAGCTACTTTGATTATTGCGTCACAATTTTTGTGCATCAACAATCACTTATTTTAGCTCTAGGAGTTGATTCTTATGATGACTGAATGCACCTTAAATCAAGTATCAAGATTTTGTCCTCGATTGTAATGGATTGTTGTTTCCATATTTGATTAGGCCAAAAGTGTAAATTAGGGATTTAAAAGAAGATGATGTTGACCTTTCAGTACTATTTTTGTGCATTTGTTTTTTCTATTTTTTGTGAGAATCACTTTGTTTTTTGTTGCAATTTTGTTTTGATTTTTTAATTTGTACTTTCATTATAATCAAGAAAAAGCTCATCTCATCAAATTGTAGTGAAAAGTGTAAAGTTGGTGTGTTACATAGGACAAGGTTGTTACCTATTAAGTGAAGGTTATTCCTAGTATGCAAAAGCAAGGGGTTGGTGGCCTAGTGGGAAAGTTGAGGTGTAAACTTATAAAACATAAGTGTAGACATTCCAATTTTTGAGCTCAATGAACCCATGCTTTATAGGTCTTGTGGTGGCTCATTGGGTCGTCATGGCCCAATTATCATTATATTACATTAGTTTGGGCTCTTAAGGCTCACATTTGTGGCAAGACCCATAGATTAAGTCGAAGGCTCATTTCCTCCTACAAATAAGATGCACACTCTTCTTTGACCCATGAGGGTCATTTACTTCTTTATTTACTTGGCTAGGCCCATTAACGGCCTAGACAAGTTTAATAAGTTTGCATTAATTAATTATTTGCATTAAATATTTAATTATATAATTAATCACAGGATTATTTAATTTAAATCACTTAGTTTAAAATTTTAAATTCTCAATTAAATCATGTTAAATTTGTTGACAAGTCAACTGAACATAATTGGTTAATCAAATCCATTTGATTGAATATAATTGGTTAATTAGATCTAATTGGCTAGCTCATTTGACTTTAGGTTCGAATCTGGACTACATGCAGGTAGTGCCTAATCGCACTGACCGAGCCCGAGTTGACTTGGACCCAATTGACCAAGCATGCATAGTTGACTTGGACCTCACACAAAGCCAATTGCTCAATCACCCAGTTTCCCGCATGAGCCCACATCAATCGAGCCAACTCACTATCCAAGTCGTTCGCCTACACCAGATACGCTTGCACACATACAAACCCACGTCTGATCGATCACACACATTCACACATTCGAGCCAGTTGCACCGCACCTGCACATCAACCTTGCTTGACGTACCCACTTGGCTAGGTCACCCATGCAGGACCATCTTCCCCAAGCACGACAACCTATGTGACCTGCAGTGTCATTGGTCAAGTGCCTTTCCCATGCAAAGCACCCAACATGAGCATCCCTCATTGTCTAAAAATCGATGCACCTTCTTAGTAGGCCAATCACACGCCATCCCTTTCTTGGTTCAAACCATGCATCGTGCATTGGCCGCACCACTCGTTGAACTGGATTCCACATTTCACCTCCCTTTTGGTGTACGAGGTTGGCAGAAAAGATGTAGAGAGGAATCCTCGCAACGAGCTTTTCCTCCAATTTAATTTTTCATTTTATTTTATCTAAATCAACATGATATTCAATTATTATGCTTTGTTTATCTCTTATGCTAATTTCTTAATCCATGTTTATTTTATGCTTTTTCTCTCTCTCTTTTTTAAGATTAATATGCCCCACAATCTTATACATTAGGTTGGGGCTGCCCACAAGAAAATTTTTTAATACAGGATTGAGGGGGACTAGGCCGAAATCCCAATAAAATTAAAAGCAACAATTTAAAGCAAACTGGGCCTAAACCAGCCCAATCAAAAAGTTAAGTGTCGAGTAAAGAAGCTTAAGTCTAGAGGTGGAAGTTCTGCCCGAGAAAAAGGAAATTCCGCTAAGAGCTCGAGCCATCTCAGTAGAGGTTCCTTTCTAATGAAACAGAAATTCCACCTAGATCTGGTGGAAATTCTATCGAGAAAAATGACGCCCATTATTTTATGCTTATTTAATGCTTTTAGTCATTTTTAATGAAATATCATGCCTTAAATGTTATTTAACATGTTAGAATTATGCTCACATGTTATGCTTTATCAAAGGAATAGGAGAGTGTAACTCCTTTCCTTCCCTATAAGAAAGTTTATGGGTTTATTTGTTATTTGGTAATTAATCTTTTAATTATCGAGTAATTACTTGACCTCTTCATGTGCAATCACATATAGATTTGCAATTTATTTATTATCTTGTACCATGATCACATGTATTTTGCATGTTCATGTATTATTATAGGTTTGCATGTATCGACCTTAACTATGTTGGGAGACATTTTAGAAAAGGTAATTCATGCATATTTCATAATTATTAAGATGGAATTTAATTAAATGCATCATTTTACATGATGCCCTATGCTGCATAAAGGTTCCATGCTTTTAAATTTTGCTAAACCCATGCATTTACATGTCATGCATTATATACAATTTTTGTTTGATTTTCTTTAGATTTAGTTTATAGTTGTATATAGACTAGGCTTACTAGGCCTATTTCCAACTCATTACACAAGTGTAGAAATGTTTATGAAAGATCTGCCATGCGAAGACAATGATATGTGGTTATATGGGAACTACCAAGGTTGTGTGGGATAACAAATGTAGTTGATTTTCCTTCAATTCAAAAAAGGGAAGGTGAGAATTCAATTCCTAGCCCTCCTTTTATACTCATGGGGTTGAGACTCTTCTTTGGCACAAACATTCGAATTAGGTGGAATTGAACTAGGGGAATTCAATTTCACCTAATTCTAGTGGCTCGAATACCTCTTTAGGGTATGTTTGTGCACACAGAATTGGTCAAAAATGAACTAAAAGGAATTCATTTTTTGAGCAAAATTAAATTAGACAAAAATAAATATAGTGTAGAGGTGTTTGTGCATCTCTCAGAATTGAATGAAATTAGAAATTCTCATAGTTAGATAGAAGTAGGCAAGAAAGTTTGAGTTGGTTGAATTCCAGACAATTTATACCTTATGAGCCTAGATTTCATTTTTGCTTTAAATTAAAGAGTAAACATTATCGACAGAAATGAACTGAATTCAATTTCATTGACACAAACAAATAATCTATGAGAATTGAATTTATTTTAATTCAATTCTTATGAATTCTATGGGCATAAACTAGGGCTTAAGGGATTTTGAGGTGATTTTAAGGAAATTGGTTGCCTATTCCATGTGTGCAACCATGCATCCACCACATGGCAAGCCAGGATGATGTGGGGACTCATGATTGGGTGTCAGAGTGGTGGTGTTCCACGTGTCCTTAACTATTGGACCAAGCTTACTAAATCTATCCAGACCATTAATGAGCCTTAGGATCCAATCGAATAAGTGAAATGTTAAATGGGCTTTAAGAGTCTAAGGAGTCCTTTTCTCCATTAAAGGGAGAGGTGAGGAAGGCCCAAGTGTTAGGATCAATCACAACCACTAGAGGGGAGGTGAATAATGGTTTTTCAAATTTTCAAGAATTTCTATACGAATTTAATCGAAATATGAAATAAACAAACCAACCCACGTGTGTTTATGGTTAAATCCTCCAACCAAGGATTTAAGGTTGAATCTTCCAACCAACCAAGGATTTAAGGTTGAATCCTCCAACTGACACTACATCAAGAGTTTATGGTCAAACTCTCCAACCAACACTCCAACATGAAGCAACCCACGTGTGTTTTTATGGAACACACGTCCAAACCAACAAGAGAAACAAAATCAATCCCTTACAATCCAATCAAAACAAGTTTACCTTGAAGTAGCGAAGAATTCAAACTTTAAGCTTTAGCGCCTTCAATATCTCCTTTCTCCGAAGCACAAAAATCTCTCGAACCAAGTTCGAAACGTGATTACCAAAGCTGTGAGAAGGAGAGTGAAAATTCGTAAGTGAAAGGTGTGTATTGTACTCCTATTTATAGATATAAAATTATTTTTTTGTAATAGCTCCCCCAAAATGTGGGCCATCACATTTCCTAAATATTAATAATAAGCTTCATATGTTCAACCAAAAATCCTACAAATTCCATAATAATTTATTTCTATTTTTATGTTAATAGCAAGACAATACAATAAGAGAAAATGTTCATACCTATCTAGCTTTCCATTCATCTTCCTCATTTCCTATAAATCATGTAGAAATTAAGGACTTTGGTACCCACATTTTCTTAGGTCCTTGAGGGTTAGTTCTCAAAATATTGAATTTATTTTCAATAGGCAACCATATTTTCTTTCGACTTCTTTTTAGAACAAATACATATTCACCATTATAAACTCTTCTAATAAATCCACCATAATATGGAATATCATCAAACTTGTATGAGGGCCTATATGCAAGAGCATACTTATACATATACTCTCTATCATATGGAATGTCTCTACATGCATTTCTTGACAATTGTTTGATTTTATTTTTCAACATGCTATTTTCTTCTTTTAAGTCATAGTTGATACAATCAGTCTTGCATTTTTTATCAAGAGAATCTTTATTTTCCTTTACCAATTTACTGATTGTTTCATGCAACAAATCATTTTCTTTTTCAAATTTAGAAATGTATGAAGTATTATTTTGCTTTTCTATCAAAGTTTTATTTTCCTTTCTAAGTTTTTTAATTTTAATTTGAATACTGTCATTTTCTTATTGTAACTTACTAACACAAGAAGTTTCCTTTTTCAACAATTTCTTTAACTCTTTATACTTATCATGTATGGTCAAATATGCATCATGAGCTCATCATAATCACAATTATCATTTTCATTATCAATGGAATTTCGTGATTTAGGATATACCTCCTCTTCTTGTGCCATGAAGCACATGTTGACTTGATCTTCCTTTGAGGTATCTCATTTGTCGTCACTTGATGAGGTAAGTTCATCCCACGTTACTTTTAAGGCTTTCTTGAATTTTTCCTTCTTTTTGAATCTTCGATTCTACTATTCATCTGGTTTTTCAAGTATTTGATAATATTTCTTAACATGCCCCTTTTGATTGCAATTGAAGCATTGTGGAAGATTATTTTTTGAATTCTTTTCATTCTTCATGCGCCTCTTAAATCTTGCGAGTTTACTGGATTTTCTTACAAGCAACACAACATCAGCATCAATATCGGATCCATCATCACTTGAATTTGCATGAAAAGTAGTTTCCTTCTTCTTTTCTATTCTCTTGGTAGATTCAGCTTTTTCTTCTCTTGCAGTCTTGATTTGAACCTTGTATGCGGTGAGATTTCCAATCAGCTCCTTAAGTATGTAAGTAGTGAGATATTTAGCTTCCTCGATGGTTGTGGTTTTCTTTCCCACTCATTAGTAAGGCTCCTCAAAACTTTTTGAACCTGTTCTTGCATAGATATTTCCCTTCCAAGGCCTTTAAGGCTAGTTATGATATCCCAAAATCTCAAATGCATATCAGAAATTGACTCATTCTCATGCATCTTAAACAACTCATATTTATGCACCAATTGATTTATTTTTGACTATTTGACTTGGGAGGTACCTTCATGGGTAATTTCCAACAACCTCTAAGCTGCATTTACAGTGGTGCATGTAAAAGCCTTATTAAATTGATCCGACAATAAAATACAAAATAGAGTATTCATTCCCTTAACGTCAAGTTGAATCAACTTCTTTTAATCTTCTATCCACTCATTGTATGGAGTGGTAGAGATCTCTAGACCGTTTACCATAACATTCCACAAGTTCACATCACATGACTTGAGAAAAATAATCATCCTATATTTCAAATAACCGTAGTTATTGCTATTAAAAAATGGAGGTTTGTTGACACTTTGACTATCGATCATTCTGGTGGCCATTTATATTTATGTGATTGTTGAATCAACAATAAACAACATTGGCTCTGATACCAATTGTTAGGATCTATCACAACTACTAAAAGGAGGGTGAATAGTAATTTTTCAAATTTTCAAGAATTTTTGTACGAATTTAATCAAAATACGAAATAAACAAAGCGTGAATAATCAAATCGATGCCGAAACGAAATTGAATAACTCACAACAAAACTAAGTACGAAATTTAAAGTAAAATACAATGGAAATAAAGCACATAGAGATTTCTAGGTAGTTCTCCAACCAGTTACGTCCACCCCTATGCTTAAGAAGTTTGAGTCTAATCTAATCACTATCAAAATGATTACAAATCGAGTGTTTATGGTCGAACACCCAACCAACTACAACAAGGGTTTGTGGTCACACCCTCCCACCAACACAAGAGTTTATGGTCGCACTCCCCAACCACTCAAAGATTTAGGTCGAATCCTCCAACCAACCAATGATTTAAGATCGAATCCTCCAACCGACACTACACCAAGAGTTTATGATCAAACTCTCCAACCAACACTCCAACACGAAGCAACCCACATGTGTTTTTATGGAACACACATCAAAACCAATAAGAAAAACAAAATCAATCTCTTACAATCCAATCAAAACAAGTTTACCTTGAAGGAGCGAAGAATTCGAACTTTAAACTTTAGCGCCTTTAAGATCTCCTTTCTCTAAAGCACGAAAATCTCTTGAACCAAGTTCAAGATGTGATCACCAAAGTCGTGAGAAGGAAAGTGAAAATTCATAAGTGAAAGGTGTGTATTTTGCTCCTATTTATAGATGTAAAATTAATCTAACGACTAGTCCAAATTCGTTATAATGATTTTCCTATATAAAATTATGGATTTAAAATCTAATCTTAAACAACTAAATATTTTGAAAACTTCCCAAAGTCATGAATAATCTCAATAAATCATTATATCGTAAGTATCCAAAATTACGGATTCTTGTAGATTATTTCTCAAATTAAATATCTTTCAAAAACTTGCCTTAGTGTAATTTTGAATTCAAAAACTTGCCTAAGTGTAACTTTGAATTCAAAATAGAATTTATGAGATTTACTCTTTCAAATGGAATTAATTTTTTATTTCAGAAATTAATTCAGAATAACAAATTATATTTTGATTTTTTTCTGAACTTAATACGGAATAATGTTTTACTAAAAACTGATTATTCGAAATTGGCTATGGGAGAAATTTCCAAGGTGTATTGCATTACAGAAAAATTTAGATAACCATTCAAATATCCAAATGATGTTCTGATTTTTTCTGTCTAGGTGTATAAGGTGTAGATGAAACTTATTTCTAAGGGTGACTACTCAGGGGACAATTTTTGGGTCTAAACATGACGAGGTGTCTAGAAGGCTTAGGGTAAACATTTTGTAGTGTCATAATGTTTAGGACTTAGTGAAAATTCTATGGCTCTAAACATTCTGAGGTGTCTAAAAGGTTTAGGGTGAATGTACTGTGGAGGTCATGACGTTTAGGACTTAGTGAAAGTTCTATGGCTCTAAACATAACGATGTGCCTAGAACATTTAAAGTAAACGTTCTGTAGTGTCTGGAAGGTTTAAGTCTGTTTGAGATGATAAACTACCAAAATCATTATAACGAATTTAATTTCGTTATACCGCTTTTGTTCTGCTTATGTTATACTAGGTATGCTCTAACATACTAAGTGTGTGACTTAATCTAGTGATCAGACCTTTTGTATAATAACTTCCCTCATGGCTTTTCTTTGCCCTTTCATGGTTTCATCATTTTTATCTTTAATTCTTGAAATTTCTTTGACTTTTCGTCTTCATATACTTCCTTCATTCTTTCTGACTTTGTATCTTGACTTAATTTCCTCATATCTTTATTTGTTCCATATCATGTTGTTTGATATCATCAAAACCTAAAGAGAGTGAGTTCTCAACACCAAGTTGATGGAAGGTAACGACAACTGGACTTTAACTGCCTAAGAAGTTGACGTGTAGGGTCCCAAGTATATTGAAGTGGTGAACACAAAAGTAAGGGTGTCTACACCTAGTCCTTGTGGGATATGACTTGTACTTATTGACATACTACTTATCGATGTTGTGTACTTGTAGATATTACTTTTGGGTATATAAAACCCTAAACAATTTTAGTCCTTCATTGTTAATTTTTAAAAAAGAGATTTTCTTTGATGCACATATTTTGAACAAAAATTATTTCAAAATTTCTTTTATTATATGCTTAAACTAAAAAGCCTAGCTATCTCACCGGTGAGAATTTCACATTTGTGAAATGTTAAGGTTGTTGCTAAGTCTGTGAAAGCATTAGGTGGTTGCTAAGCCTGTAAAAGTATCAAATTTAAGTATTTAGCTAAGAAAAATACTTGTAAAGGGTTGGAGCCCTCGTGAAGGTTTGTTGTTAAGCCTATAAAAGCAAAAAGTTTAAGTATTTAGCTTAGAAAACATTTGTATAGGATTAGGAACCATGTAAAGGTAGAGGTATGAATGTGTAAAACATCGAATTATTGAAAAAAACTCAAGGTCGATGCCTTGGGTAGTGGAGTAATCTAATTTGGGTGACTCGCTATATAAATATATTGTGTTATTGTGGTTTAATTGAGCTCACTGTTAACTTTTATTTTTCATTCCAATTAATTTTACTTTTCTAGTCACGTTTTGAAGATCAATTTGAAAATGATCTAATGCAAGGTTTTTATTAAATAATTTTTATACTTCACTATTCACCTCTTTTCTAGTGAAGTCTTGGTCCCAACAGTAAATGGTGTAGATCACTAACGAAAAGGATGATACAAGTAACAAAATAATAAGGGGGAGACGGTAAGAATAGACTGGGGTGGAAATAATGAGTCATAGGGTAACTCACCAGCCCATGCCCTAAAGGCTTTTATGGTAAACATCATAATTAGTTTCAACAAATAAATCGTACTTTAAACAAATAAATAGCAACCAAGCATCTAGAAACAACAGGTCTTCAAGATAATTGACCCGGACATGCATGGTTGGGAAAAAGTGGAAAAACACAAGGTCACAATTGGACTAGACCAATAAAAAAGATAGGGTTACTTGAACACAAGGACAAAAGTCTTCACTGTTCTTATGCATGCGATGTTTCCCTTTATGTAACCTTCTCTCACTCTTTTAATCTTAATCAGTTTGCCCTTTACAAATTCTACTTAGCTCTCTTTCATATATTCTTAATTATCTTACTTTGGACACTCGGCCTCAATTGTTTCTTACCTTAAGATTTTTTTGCCGGTGAACTTGGGACCCTCGGCTACCGTTCCATAAGTGTGAAACGAAGGTAATTTTATGCTGTGCTTGGATTACAATTTTTAACTATATTTATTGTACATCATAAATTAATCAAACAGTTGAAAAATAGAGAGAAAAAATCTCTTCAAAGACGTCATCTTAGATCTCGCACGCGATTTTCGTGATACGACCAACGAACACGCGTTCCATTTTCTAGACAAAATCAGCATCGTGTCCTTAAATTTGCACCGCTTGTTTGTCGCGGAAAGGTCAGATTTCGCGGCTGGCAACGTGAGCCCTGCAAGCATCTCCAAGCGAAAGAAATTTCCAGAAAAAGAAAAAAGAGCTTCTCCAAGCGAACACTTGCGGATCGAGTTTTGCCCTTCCGGCGATTGCGTGATCTCGAGATGAACCAATAAATTATTTACAAGTTGCACATTTGACGGTGATCTCAGAACCTTCCACCGACGGCACCTGGGTGACGTTTCTAATTACCCACCTGCCACGGAGTCATCCTCGGGAGGCGGAAGCTCCCTCACTTCTCTCTCCTGGTTGGATTAATTAGTATCATCTTTAATAATAAATTTACAAAAAAATTTATTACATAAATTATATATATATTAACGAGAAGTGAGATTTTTACCGAAATTTTTATAAAAAATTTTTTCTCATCTTAAAAATCATATTGATTTAAAAAAACATAAACTACGAGTTTCACTCACAAGATTTTTTTTAAGTTGAATTCTGTCACAGTTTGAATCTTGATTTTTTAAAAGATTTCATGCCTCAAGAAGTCACTCAACTACTAAAAAAAAAAAAAGAGTCACTCAACTAACCACCCTTCCTAATCAAAGAATGCTCTATTAAACTTGAAATCATGCGGATAAGAGGCAAATAAAAAGAAAATGCAGGAAAAGTAAAAGTGGAGGCCTCCATCAAAACATCACCCACATGTACCAATCACGCCACGGCTTAAAAATTACACGCATCGCCGTAGAAATTGGTAAGGCCATGAGACAGCCGGGTTTTTTCCACAGTTTTTAATCATGCATATATCCCAACCAATTCTCCGTTTTGCACCAAAGTCAAAGTTGTCGTCCGCCGCATCTTCTCACCACCTTCCTATTTGTCACATCATCATGTTTCATAAAACGAAAGCGTGATGCAGATCGCCTTCTGGCCGGCCCTTTTCCCACCAAGTAATTCATATGGAGTTAATTTTTATATTTTTTAAATAAAATTAAAATTATATAATAATTTATACACAAAAATTTATATAATAAAAATAATTTTGGAAACCAGATAAACCGAAAACAAACGAAACCCGTAGCTTCCGTCTCTGCACCGCGAGGGTCGTGTACATAAGTAGAGACCCAACTCGCCGTCCGAGGGGTTGAAAGAGAGAAAACCCTCCCCAAGAGGGATTCGTACGGAGAAGTGGATGGGGGAGCTAGATATGGAGGTGCTGGTGCCGATGGGTGAGTTCAACTTCGACAGCGCCTGCAACACACCATACGTGAGCGCCCCCTCAAGCCCCAGAGCGCTTGGACGGTACTACACAAGCGCTCCCGGCAGTCCCGACAGCGCCGCCGCCATCTACGACCATTTCCGTGCCGGCCGCACCACCTCTTCCTCCGTCAACCCCTTCAGGTGGGAGGTGGAGAGCAGTGGTAGTACCACCACCGCAATGGACGAGAACGAGCACTACCATGAAGGTGAGGAGGAGAGCAAGAGCGTCGTTGATGGTGATGACTTTGCATTTGAGTTCAGCGGTCAGCTGGCGATGGGGTCTGGAGAACCAGTCACCGCCACCGCCGACGAGCTCTTTGAAGCCGGCAAGATCCGACCACTGAAACCCCCGCCTCGTTTTCAGGTAGGGAAAGCAAAGTAAATTAGGAAATATATAACTTTTATTCGTTGGTCGTCCGATTGAGGATCAAATTTTGCGAGTTCTTTGCAGGTCGCAGAATTGAGCAAGCAAGATGGTTCACTTGCCTCGTCCCCCAAGTCGCCGAAATCCTTCAACTTCAAGTCTACTGTGTCACGGATGTCCCGCCGCCGGAGAGACGAAGACCACCCCGACCCGACGGTGAAGGCGGCAGAAGAAACGATTCGAGGACGAGAACTGACCAATCTGCCGGTGACCGGCAGCGTCAGGGGAAGTCGGAGGGCTGCGAGATCGCTCTCGCCTATCAGAGCCGCGTCAAGCGTTGCCAGCGCCACCACAGTTGCTACCACGAAGACTGGGAGCAAGAAGTGGAAGCTGATGGACTTGTTCCTCTTCCGGAGCTCCTCGGAGGGGCGAGTCACCGGCAGCGGCCGGAAGGACCCCTTGAGGAGGTACACAGCCGCGGTTGCAGCCAACGACGTGAAGAACTCCAGCTTCCGCTCGACGGACGGCGGGAGCATGAGGAGATCAGCATTGGGGAGGGACGACGGTGGATCGGTCGGGGGCAGCTCGAGGTGGGTGGTGTCGGCGCACGAGGTGCACTACGCCGTGAACCGGGCGGCGTCCGAGGAGATGAGGAGGAAGACATTCTTGCCATATCGTCAGGGGCTTCTGGGTTGCCTTGGCTTCAAACCCTCGGTGGATGGCCTAGGCAAAGCGCTCGGAGCCATCGTCGGAGGACATCGGAGGTGATTGGCACGACGGTGGTGCTCGTGCTTCGTCTTTCCATTTCAGAGCCTAAGGCTAATTAATTAATTTGTTTTTTCAAGTGGAAATATGAACATGTACTAATAAGGAATAAGA
>JAMKPZ010003062.1:0-10788 GCA_024699675.1 Amphibolis antarctica
TAAGCAATGCACATTGGGTGGAGGATTAGATCATGGACATATCCATCAAGTGAACTAGTCTCTAAAAAACAAGAAGTATCACATAAATTGGTAAAAACGTTTGCTAATAAAATAAGTACTAATTTGCAACAATCATGCTGGGAACAAAAAAAATTATGCATATATTTATATGTATGTGTGTATCTATTTGCAATGATGAACACAAATACTCATGCACATATCAGCAATGATTAATGTTAATTTACCATGACCTATCCTATTTTAGGGTCACTACATAAATACAAAGTTTTTTTCAATTCAATATGCCGTGGAAAAGAGTAGGAGATCTAAACCTTCTTTGACTACTATAGCATTTTAATAGTGTGAGCTTAATTTTGGGTAGATGAAGATCTATTAAATCTTTTTTTCTTTCACTGGAATACAACAAAAAAAAAAAAAACATATTAGAATGTTATGAGAGGGTTTTCTCCCACCTTGTTTTGGAAGATCTATTATTATTATTATACACCATACGTTACAAATAATACAACAAGAAGCTTATCTGAACAAAAACAAAAACAAAGTTCACCTAGGCCTGCCACTAGTTATTGTAAAAAGAAGGTGGCAAAGGAGCAACTCCCAGAGGACAAGGAGCTATACAAGGACCCAACAATTAATCTCTACTAGTTAGTACTATTCAATTAATCATGCATTTGAGTGTATAATTTTAGTTATTGAAAAACCATCATTTTTAAAGACGAGTACTTTTTGTCCAGCAGAAATCAGGATTTGGACACTGTAGTTCTTGTGTTGCTGGTTGATGGTTACAATTTATGTGGTTACTGGGCTAAACTAAAGAGATGAAGGGGAACCTTTATTGATAATTCTATAGGATGAAATCCCACTAGCTCTCCAACCTAGCATTGATAAGGGAGACTAACAAAGCTAATGTTTCTTTTTTGGCCATCTAACCATTTTTTATGCATTTTGAAGTTAATTATGTAAGCATGCCTTTTATTTCTTTCTCATCTATAATTTATTTCTCTGTATGTCTATACATTATTCATGTATGATCTAATTATTCTTGTTCGTTTCATGCCATTTTTCACAATGGAGGTTTACATGCTCTATATGGCACACTGAAATGAATATTTCATTATTTTTCTCTACAAACTATGATCTAATCAATTCACTCTTACATGTCCAAGAATATTTGTTTCAAAATATATCAAAATCATTACTAAATGAGAACATTCAATAAATGTGTATGTCTGCATATTTAAGATTCAGTTATAATTAACATATGGTATTGGATGCACATATGGTATTGCTTGCATATAAAAAACTAAAAACATACAAAAAACTCAACAAAAAAACTAAAAACCTAACAAAAAGTCACGAAAAAACTAAAAACCAACAAAACATTCAGAAAAAGCTAAAAACCTAGAAAAAAAATAAAAACCTAGAAAAAAAATCACCAAATAAATAAAAACATACAAAAAAAAAAAATCTCAGATCTTTACTTGCAGAAGCTCCCGCGGAGGACATAGCATTGCACTTTTAGAACTAATAAATGACCTATAGTCAATTAAGTTCGCCTCCTTATATCTCAATAATCTAATTCCCAAATGAACTCCATGGTGCATTAAAGCTCAAACCCTTGCTACCTTCCTTCACATCACCTCTAAATTAGAAAAGTTGGGAGATATCTCAATATAATGCATACTAGAATGGAACATTTTCATATCATGATTAATTTTTTTGGTGGCACTCGACATAAGTTATATCTCCACTCAAACATGGTAAAGAGAAAGAAATTGAATCCTCTTCAGAAAATTAGGTGAACAAGGCATTAATTCAAATGAAACAGGAAGACTTAACCCATTGCACAAGTTAATCTGAAATCTATCTCATCTAAGGGAAATAGGTTATTTGAAATTAGCTCTAGAGATTCTCTCTCAGTATAATAGGGTTTTCCCATTAATTCTAATAGCAACACTTGAAACTCATATTCCTCAATGTTTGTCCACGAGAAAAACATAAAAATATAAAAAATATAAAACATATAAAAGATGCGAAAAATTTAAAATTTTGAACATTTTTAAACATTTTTAAACTATTTAAACTGATGAAACATAAAATGGAAACATAAACCTCCCCCCATATTTAAACTTTGTGTTGTCATCAATGTAAATAGAAAAGTTCAGTATGAATAGGAAAATTTATAACAACTATAAAATAAAGTAAAATTCTCCTTCATATCAAACATATGAATGTGATGCATGCTAAATAATGCATTGAACTCAGTATGATAAAGCATTTGAAATGCATGAGTAATGTTGTCGAAATTAAATTCCAATGCTATGCATCAATAAGATATGTTGAAACGGGGGTGATATTTTCTCAAAACAAAGAAATAAAAATAGTGCTCCTATAGTACTAAGCTTGTGAACTTGTAATGGCTCACAAGAAAACTAGGTGGTTTATAAACAGACACCATAAATTGCAGCCTCATTAGCTTAAGTCGAGTGGTGTTGCACATCCCCTCCATGAGTTGTATGCCCAACCAGTACACAGGGATACCTTAAATTTTGGCTTGGAAGAGCACCTTTGTTTCTTAGGTTCAGTGAATTTGATATTTGGTTCAATTGTATTTCAATTCTTTTAATAGCTTGATGTACCCTCTCTTTCTTCCGACTATCACCTGAAAGCCCATGGGTTTCCGCTAGCCCTGCCGACAGATGGACCAAGGTACAGAGAATTGAAAGGTGTTTGTGTGAGTGCATCACCACGTGTGGTTGATGGTTCGTTGAACAAAGTTGCCACCA
Source organism: Amphibolis antarctica (assembly GCA_024699675.1). Taxonomy (NCBI): domain Eukaryota; kingdom Viridiplantae; phylum Streptophyta; class Magnoliopsida; order Alismatales; family Cymodoceaceae; genus Amphibolis; species Amphibolis antarctica. The sequence continues at coordinate 2,808 of JAMKPZ010003062.1, forward strand.
TATTTTTGGGTAGAAAACAAGGAAAACCAGATGGGGAAGTGTTCTTCCGCCATCGAAGCGATAAAACCATATGGGTGACGTAAAATTGAAGTGAAAACATGAGAGGATTGGATACGGGGCTCAGGGTACTGTCGGGGAAGGTGTTAGGCACCCGCAGACAGCCTGGGCATTCCCAGCCTCTCTCCGGCTCTAAAATGGAAAACATGATAGTCAATCTGGCCACGTATAGCCTCACACTGGAAAACTTTCCAGGGCATTTAGATGGATAACCTTATCCCTTTCGATGAAAACAAACGAGAATCGAGTAAACAAAAGAGAATTGAACAAAACGGGGATCCATATTCGATCCGGTGGTGAATAGGGGAGAAAAAGATGGGTTTTCAGGGAGCCGGCTGCCGGCTACTTGTACCGGTTGACCGGCGGCTAGTCGGCTGCTTTCCCAAACCATTTATGCCCATGGGGGTTTTGGGGAAACGGGGGCCGGTTCCTTGAACCGGCCAGCCGGTAGCTTGCTCGCTATTTTCCCCCTCCATGCGCACCCATGGGAGTTTTGGGGAAATGGGGGCCGGCGGCTAGCTGGTTGTTTCCCCCGTCCATGCGCACCCATGGGGATTTCGGGGAAATGGGGGCCAGTTCCTTGAACTGACCAGCCGGTGGCTTGCCGGCTGTTTCCCCCCTCCATGCACACCCATGGGGGTTTTGGGGAAATGGCGGCCGGCGGCTTGCCGGCTGTTTTCCCCCTCCATGCGCACCCATGGGAGTTTTGGGGAAATGGGGGCCGGTGGCTTGCTGGCTGTTTCGCCCCTCCATGCACACCCATGGGGGTTTTGGGGAAACGGGGGCCGGTTCCTTGAATTGGCCCGTCGGCGGCTAGCTGGCTGTTTGCCCACTCCATATGCACCCATGGGGGGGTTTTGGGGAAACGGTGGCCAGTTCCTTGAACCAACCAGCCGGCTGTTTCCCCCCTCCATGCGCACCCATGGGGCTTTTGGGGAAACGGGGGCCGGTTCGTTGAACCGGCCCGCCGGCGGCTTGCCGGCTGTTTCCCCACCCCTTTTCCTCTTGACGTCTGTAAAAGCATGGGATTTAATGGAGGACTTATATTTTTCGAGAAAACGGAAATCGTCGGGTTGTACGTTTCGTACACCCGAACGGCCACCGCCATCTTCCTTGCCGGTGGCGTCATCCTAGAAACTTTTCTAGGGCATCAGGAGAGAGTAGACTTACGTCTCCTAGAAAAATGTATGGGCACCGTTGGGTTGTACGTGTTCGTACACCCGAACGGCCACCGCCGGCATCCTCGCCGGTGGCATCATCCCGGAAACTTTTCCGGGGCATCGAGAGAGTACACTTACGTCTCCTGGAAAAATGTAAAGGCACCGTTGGGTTGTACGTGTTCATACACCCGAACGGCCGTCGTGGGCATCCTTGCGGGTGGCGTCATCCTGGAAAATTTTCCTAGGCCTCAGGAGAGTAGACTTACGTCTCCTGGAAAAAACGTACGGGGACCGTCGGGTTATACGCGTTTGTACACCCGAATGACCGTCGCCGGCATCCTTGCCGGTGGCGTCATCCCTGAAACTTTTCTGGGGCATCAGGAGAGTAGACTTACGTCTCCTGGAAAAATGTATGGGGACCGTCGGGTTGTACGTATTTGTATACTTGAACGGCTGCCGCAGGCATCCTTCCTGTTGGCGTCATCCGGGAAATCTTTCCGGGGCATCAGGAAAGTAGACTTACGTCTCCTGGAAAAACATACGGGGACCGTCGGGTTATACGTGTTCATATACCCGAATGGCCACCGCCGGCATCCTTGCCGGTGGCGTCATCCCGAAAATCTTTTCGAGACCCCGAGAAAGACCTTTGGAGATCGAATAAAAACTCATAAAGCCTGCTGGCAAACTTAGAGTTTCCACGTAAAAAGACCCGACAGAAGGGTCACGAGTGAACTGAGCTCGACCGGGCCGAGTGGATTCACCCGGCCAAGAGGGCGGCCACCGGTACCTTCGGACGTGTTTCCGAAGGAATGATACCCAGGTCCATCCTCTGATCATTCCATTGCACAGGAAAGGTGTTATGTGGCTGGGGCTAGAGGAAGCATCGTAAAAACATACGTAAAATGGTGGGGGTGGAAAGACATACTTGCAGGGGGTCGTCGACAGGGATCGGAAGTCCTCGCTCCGGCACGGTGAAAAGGCATCGGGGCCCTGAGTTGCTTTCCTCCTTCGGAACCGGTGGATGATCGTTTCTCCACAGGGTGTCAGCCTTCTACCCGAAAATTCTCGCCTTCCTCTATTGAGGGGGGGGGCACTCCACTTATAAGGGATTTCCTTCCTTCTTTGGGGGCGCCCGAAGATGGAAGGTGGCGTGATTCCAGGCTTGATTACGCGGTTCGCGTAATCGATTTGCAAGATTTTAGTGATTAAATCTCGTCGTATTTTCCTGATTAATTTGGCTTGCCTTCTTGGGTAGCAAACCAGCGGCCACTACATGGCAGGCGGAAGCCAGCTGGTGCCCCCATCATTTTCACCAAATGTGAGTTTTTGGGTCCAGGTGCCACTTCCTTGAAGTGGCCTGCCGGTGGCAAGCCGGCTCCATCCCCCCAACTTTTCACCAAATGTGAGTTTTTAGGGGTTCGGGTGCCCCTTCCTTGAAGCGGCAAGCCGTCTCCATCCCCCCAACTTTTTACTAAATGTGGGTTTTTAGGGGTCTGGGTGCCGTGTCTTTGAAGCGGCTTGTCGGCGGCAAACCGGTTCCATCCCCCCAACTTTTCACCAAATGTCAGTTTTTGGGGTCCGAGTGCTGCTTCCTTGAAGTGGCCTGCCGGCGGCAAGCCGGCTCCATCCCCCCAACTTTTCACCAAATGTGAGTTTTTAGGGGTCCAGGTGTCGCTTCCTTGAAGCGGCTTGCCAGCGGCAAGACGGCTCCATCCCCCCAACTTTTTACTAAATGTGGGTTTTTAGGAGTCCGGGTGTCGCTTCCTTGAAGCGGCTTGCCGGTGGCAAGACGGCTCCATCCCCCCAACTTTTCACCAAATGTGGGTTTTTGGGGGTCCAGGTGCCGCTTCCTTGAAGTTGCTTGCCGGCGGCAAGCCAGCTCCATCCCCCCAACTTTTCACCAAATGTGGGTTTTTAGGAGTCCTGGTGCCGCTTCCTTGAAGCGGCTTGCCAGCGACAAGCCGGCTCTATCCCCCTTTAAGCATGGGGTCAACAGAATGCCCCTCCCTAGGCGAGGTTTTATGACTTTTGAGGAAGGAGACCGACATCCTACGGTTGAATGACCCTCCATGCCGACAGAAAGCCGGCTCCATCCCCCCAACTTTTCACCAAATGTGAGTTTTCAGGGTCCAGGTGCCGCTTCCTTGAAGCGGCTTGCCGGCGGCAAGCTGGCTCCATCCCCCCAACTTTTTACTAAATGTGTGTTTTTAGGGGTCCGGGTGTCGTGTCCTTGAAGCGGCTTGCCGACGGCAAGCCGGTTCCATTCCCCCAACTTTTCACCAAATGTGGATTTTTGGGGTCCGAGTGCCGCTTCGTTGAAGCGGCTTGCCGACTCCATCCCCCCAACTTTTCACCAAATGTGGGTTTTTAGGGGTCCGGGTGCTGCTTCCTTGAAACGGCTTGCCGGTGGCAAGCCGGCTCCTTCCCCCCAACTTTTTACTAAATGTGGGTTTTTAGGAGTCCGGGTGCTGGCTCCATCCCCCCAAGTTTTCACCAAATGTGGTTTTTGGGGGTCCAGGTGCCGCTTCCTTGAAGTTGCTTGCCGGCGGCAAGCTAGCTCCATCCCCCCAACTTTTCTCCAAATGTGGGTTTTTAGGGGTCCAGGTGCTGCTTCCTTGAAGCGGCTTGCCAGCGACAAGCTGGCTCTATCCCCCTTTAAGCATGGGGTCAACAGAATGCCCCTCCCTAGGCGAGGTTTTATGACTTTTGAGGAAGGAGACCGACATCCTAGGGTTGAATGACCCTCCATGCGTAGATGATAAGTCATGCGAGATTTCACGTTTTTGTGAATTATCCATCGTAGGTCGGGCAATATAATTGGGCTTATACCCTCGGTCACTTGACCAGGGGATGCCATATCGCTTGTCGATTGGTTGCACAGCAGCCACCTTGTGGGTGCCGATGACCGGGTAACGTGGTGGAAAGTGTTCGCGTACTGTGCCCGAAGGTTGGGTCATATCTCCCTGCGTCTTAGATCTTAAACGACTGATTACGCGGCAACCACCTTGTGGGAGCCAGCCACCGGGATGTGATGTGAAGGCTTCACGTGTTTCTTTTCCAAAACTTGTCGTGAATAGTCACATCACACTTTTTGTGACGTTACGTTTCGTCTGGTTGGTTACGTGGTTGCCGCCTCAAGGGAGGCGGCAACCGGCTGAGGATGTGATACGTTGCTTTTTCAAAAGCTGCCACCATCACAATGGTCACGTTGTACCTTTGCGATTTTAAATTTGAGCCAACTATTCACACGGTTGCCGCCTAGCAGGAGGCAGCAACCAGCTGGTGACATGATTGAAAAAAGCTGCAACGGACGCAGTGAATGGTCACGTCGTACCTTTGTGATTTTCTCTTTTTTAACCGGCTGGTCAGGCAGAAGCCACCTTGCGAGAGGTGGCAACCGGACGAAGGCCTTGCGTGCTTTTGTAGTTTTCTTGATTTTTGTTCATCTTTTTCGGCTTCCGTGCAACTTTCTCGGTTACTTTACCTTAACCGTACCTTTTCAAAGTTGTCAGGAATCATTTCAACTTTCTTGATTTTTGTGCAACCAGTTTTTGAACCGGTTGTCGCTTCCAACTACGTGGAATTTGGGTGACCTATTTCCCTATAAATAGAGGGGAGGTCATTGAAGATTTCCTCATCCCTCCCTCTCGTTTTCACTCCTTCCTTGAGTTCTCGTTTGGATTTTCTTCTATCTTTCCTTAACTTCTTCCCCCGAGCTTTAATCAACATGCCTCGCATGAAAAATGTTATGGGGCATGTCCACCAATCAGCTTCTGGGTCTGCGCGACGATGGTTCGATCTTCTGCTGGCGACATTGAGGAACATGCCGGCGGAACAGCTCAACTGTCCCAACCGGACCTAATCGGCCCGCCTAGCCATTTTCTTTGAATTAATCGGCAACGGCTGCGACGCTACTTCGGCCGAGGCCATGTCTCATTAGTGGTTGGGAGAACGGCGACGGAGCTTTGGTGCTTCTAGTTCCCGTGTGCCAATGGAAGGTGAGGCTTCAGCAGAGGCCCCCCTTCAAAGCTCGCGGCGCCGGACGCATCGCAAGGCCACTGTGGACTGGCAATAGCATCTTGCCAAAACTCCATCAGGGCCGTTCGAGATTCCTGATGACGCGGCTTTAGAGGTGGGATCGGTCTGGTTGGCACTCCCTTGGTATCGGACACCGACCGGTTCTGAGGAGGCGGCGGCAGACAGCGTGGCTCCCCTCGAAACCGATCAGGATTTGGTGTCCCCCGTCGACAGCCGCTTGGCCGTAAAGACGGTGTTACATGGGAGGCCGGCCAAGTTCGACCGATTGCCGGAGGTGGAGCAGCTGTTTGCCAGGCAAGGCTTGCTTCCTTTCGTCCGGGACTTCCACCGAGTCGAGACCGTCCCCAGCTTGGTGGCCGAGATGTACTCCAAACTATCAGAGGTGGAGTCACAACTTTATCTGAGCCTCCAGTCAGGATCGATGGAATTCTCCGATGCGCTCCTGTTCGAGGTGTTGGGACTCCATTTTACCGATCTGGACATTTTCTCCTCCTTGTCAAACATTCCATGGAGCATCGACGACATCAATGTGGCAGTTGCTGCGGATGCTGATTTTGACCAATGGATTGTCAAGGCTCGGGACCTGAACCCAGTCGCCCACCTCGTCTCCTTTGTCCTCAACAACACAATCCTCCTGAAAGGGGGGCATTGGGACGAAATTAGTGTGGCGACTTACCTTGCGACTTTCACGGTGGTAACGGGTTCCAGGTGAATTGGGCGACGGCGGTTCGGCGCCAGATGCGTGGCATGATTCTCCCGGTCCGGCAGCCTCCCAGCCAGTTGCTCTTTGGGGAGGCGATGGTGGAGTTGGCCCACTTCCTCCGTATCTCAACCGGAGGCCGGCAAAGGGTTCCGCTCCAGATCCGGCCCATTACATCAGTCGACTTGGGTCGGTACGAGAGGCTTGCCTCTAAGCAGTCTAGCTCATCATCCGACGGGCGGTCAACTGGGTGCCGTCCTCCTGCTCCTGCTTCTGCTTCACGGTCTATCGGTGGAACTTCTCTGAACCAGGATTATGTTGAGGATTTGAGCGCGTCGTTGGATCGTCTCTATGCTCGAGACGAAGTCATTATCCAACTGTTGTGTTGAGAAGATCTGTTGATCCAGCTAGTGGACCAGATAAAGCGGCGGTAGCGGGCTTGTGACCAACGGAGACAGGAGCACCAGAGAACTGACCCCCGGAGATTTGAGCCCCGGAGGTTTGAACCCTTAGAGTCTTTTGCGGAGGAGTAGTCTATTTGTACCCCCCACCTTTTTAAATGATGAATAATATCTTAATTTTAATGGAAACTCGTCCATAACTATCTTCTCGAGTGTTTTTGTGAGTTTGCGGGCGAGATTTGGAGTGGCGACACTAAGACCACGTTTGTGCCATATTGGGAATTTTGGGGGAGCCGGTAGCCGGGTTATCTTACCGGCTGGTCAACGACAGGCCAGTTGGTTACCCGAACCAAATATCCAAGTATGGTTTTCAGGGTGCTGGCAACCGGTTTTTCTTACCGATTTGCCGATGGTGGGCCGGTTAAACGTCCGATCCATACGTCTAAGTATGGTTTTCAGGGTATGTTGAGGAGTCGATAGCACCTGGGTTCTGATGGCGGTGGCCAGTCGTTTTACCAAGCAACCAACTGATTTTTCTGCGCATCGTCTCGTCTTGCACGTGTTGTGGTCTAGGCGTCCAACGGTCTGAGCTGGTGTGCATGGGCGAGCTTTCCTCACCTTCGCCTGGGACAGTTGACGTTCTGACTTGGGTTGTTTTGAGGAGTCAAACATCCTCGGGTAATGGTGACGGTGGCTGGCTGATCTTACTTGGCAACTAGTTATTTCGCCTGCATGCTTGATTATACGTTAGTTCCAAAGGTGGGGAAGGAGTGTTGTCCCTTCCCCTTATCCATGGATATCGGTGTCGTGTTGTGTAGAAAGGTTGGGACATTTTCTAGTGACTTGTTTTCTGGCATCTCGTTTTGCTGATTCTATATGGGTGTTTTCAAGTGGGTGCCCGTGATGGAGTTTGCGCAAGGTAGCTATTCCGACCCAATTGTGCTTTCTGGACCTGCAGGGGAATGAAAGGTGGCTCACCTCACATCAAGAGATAACTACTTGGATATTCACACGTGTGAGTTTGGAAACGTAGTTCCCTTGTCCAGCAGAAGCGACCCTTAGGCGACAAAGACGAGTCTAGAGGAGAGATCCGAGATTTGTCCTTCTACCCATAGTTATGTTGATTCATCCTCACTAGTTCGCTCTGGGGTTGTAGAAATGATGGGTAGAATCATGCGGGTTTCGGAAATGTGGGCATCGGAACCCAGGGGTCGAAGTGACTTTTAGCGGGATGCCAAGCCCAATGTTGACGACTTAGCTGGGATGTCAAGCCCTAGGATAAGAGAAAAGGGAGAAGTGGGTGTCGGCAAATGGGTTCCGACACCCAGTTGTATTGGCAGACTTTGATGGGTTGCCAAGCCCTAGGATAAGAGAAAAAGGGAGAAGTGGGTGTCAGCAAATGGGTTCTGACACCCGGTTGTATTGGCGGACTTCGATGGGTTGCCAAGCCCTGAAAGAAGGGGACACTTGGTCAATCACGACAAGCCGGGTATTGGACTGCCAACAGATGGCGGAATCCTAAGATCTACCTTTCCCTTACACAGGAGTCCATATGCTTTCAGGACTCAGCAACAAGTAACTTTTCCTTTTCTTTTCTTTTTCCCTTTTTTTTTTTTTTCCTTTTT
>JAMKPZ010003065.1:0-37258 GCA_024699675.1 Amphibolis antarctica
CACATTCTTGAAATTACATCCCTCTCTCACGCTCTCCGCTGGCGGATGACGTCATGCCGGGATATGAAAGGGATAAGATCGAATCGCCGTGGAGGAGAGGGAAAGCGGGAATCTTTTGTGGGGCAGAGAGTGGTTGAGAGAGAAACTAAAACGCCGCGGTTTGGGGCTGGCGACCGGACCGCCGCGGTCCGACCCATAGGATTCCATTTTATTTTATTTTAAAAAAAAATACTCTTACGTTGAGACGCGGGTTGTATCGGTCCGTACAAAGCATCGTCCAGATGTGTTCGATCAATAATATAATTTTATATTAAAAATAAATATTTTTTTCTTATTAATCAATTAATATTAAAATCAATAAGAATTTTACGAAACTGACGTTTACTAAAGAAGTTTTTTTCTAATAATTAATTAATTTTAACAACATAAAATTCAAACTGACGTTTACATATATACTTTACGTAATAAATTTTTTTACAACTTTTTATTTTCAAATGAAATCTAAACAACCGATTCATGCCATCCGTCGACTAATGCCATCCACGGATTCATAACGTGGACTCAACTCTCCCGTATATCTTCCCTCTTTCTTTCTTTTTTGAAACACAACCGATTTCAATAGTTAAATTAATCGAAGAGAATGATGTTTCTATTTTTCGTTGAATAATATTTTATATATACATAGATAAAATCTTTCTGAATCCACGGGGACCGTTCGTGTCGCGAACGCGAGGTTGGAATATTCCACGTCATGTTTGGGAGCCAAACTTTTCCGAAAGCGACAGCGTTCCACGTTACGTACCACAACGGCACGTTTTTTCCATGTGCCGTGGTTAGGGTTCGTCTAAGTGTCGTTTACTTTCTTTTATTTTTAATTTTTAAAAGTAATCCTAGTTTACATTTATATTTATTAATTTATTTTTTTTATTATCAAAATTATTCTTCTTATTTTTTTATCTTAAAATCGTTTACTTAAAAATCATTTTTTTCTACTTAGTGTGAAAGTAAGGTTAGTAAACGAACCCAAACAAAATTGAAATTAAAGTTAAAATTACATTACAGTAGAAGTTAGTTAGAATTGTTATAAATTAAAGTTAAAATTATGTTATAACAATGATTAATCGAAGTGGTTGTAAGTTAAAACTAGAGTTGTGTTTATTTGTAATTAAATAATATAATTCTAGTTTTTCAAGTTTACGCTCAACTTCATTTTATACTTACATGTCAATTTATTCAGCCTTGAAATTTTGAATTTAATTAACTAATTAGATAATTTACAAATAATTTAAGCAATTAATCAGATAATTACATTTTAGAAGTTATTTATCAAATAAATTAATAGTGATTTAACCAATTAAATCAATAATTAAATACGTTTGAATTTAACCAACTAATTATCGATAATTTAATATACTTAGCTATATATTAAATTATATACTTAGCTTTCGTCGATTTCAAAATCATATTTAATATATTATTATTATATAAATTTTAGCTATTATTAATTTTATTTTAATTTCAATTTTAATTAATTTAAGTGATAATTAATTGATGTGACTTTATATTATATTAATTTAAGTGATAACGTCACTGATGTGACTTTATATACTTAGCTTTCGTCGATTTCATAAAATTAATTTTAATTTTAATTTTGTTTAACTTCTAAAACTATTATCTTAGAAGAAACCTAAAGCTAAGGGTATATGTGACATTTCAGTTTCAGGATGAAAATCAACACTACCATTCGTTGATTACGAAAGAGAAATATAAATAAATTTTATTATCATGAAAATTATATCGATTTTAAAAAAGTGAATTTCAAACTCACGTGATTTACTGACTTCGTAAAATAAAATCTTAGTGTTTAGTGTTTATTATGATGTAAATTCAATGGTTTATAATATAGATCGTCGAAATTTTTTAAATAAATAATAATTTTGTATTAATTTTAAATATATAAAATTATGCGTATAAAAAATAAATAAATAACAAAAATACGTTTAATTTTGTGATGAAATAATTTCACGCACACCGAATATCAAATAAAATAAAATACGAATAATAACGACTGCGAGAATAAAAAGAGTTTTTTTTAATAGTGGTTAAAATATATATTAAACACAAGTTCAAAATGTTTAATACAGAATTATATGTTCAACGTAGATCTCGTTTATTTTAACGATAAGAAAAAATATGTTACAAATTTTTACATATACATATTATTATTATTATTCTCTCCCACAGATCACTTGTCATCCTATGAAGTTTATTTATTTTGCTGATAATTATTATTTTTCTTTGACTATGATTAGAATGATGTTAACTTTGTCTTCACTTATTGTACATTTTAATTTTATTTATTTCACCACATCTTCGTAATTTATGAAGTTTAAAATTATCAAAATAAGCAATATCAATTAAATAATATACAAGAAAACTCCCTGTTACCGCTTACCACATACCAATGTCCAACTGCGGAATCATATTCCACGTCAGCATTTCAGGCATTATTTTACGGCACAAAAAAATTTGCCCACAGCTATCATTGCAGGTGGGTGGTTGGCAACTTAACACAGGCGGCTCATTTGACTCGTCACTTCATTTTTTATTTTTTTTACTTTAAAATCAAGGATTACCTGGGTGAACGTACTTTTTTTTAATTTTTTTTTAAAAATTTATTTTAATAATATTATTATATAAATTTTTATTTTTTTAATTATTATATTATTTCAACCCTATTCATGAAACTAACTTTAATTTTACTCCCTTCCAATTTCTGAAATTAAAAAAATTTACTAATTAACACACCTGAAATTTCTTTCTTAGAATTATTGCAAATAATTGATTAAAAAAGTTTATTTCATATTATAGTCACGTGTAGAAAATTTGTCATCTAGATAAAACTGATTATGTTATTAAATTACAATAATTTAATTACAAGGAAATATTACGCCACTAATGTTATAAAACGAAGGCCCAGTAACTATCCAATCATTAACCGACTAACTTTTATAGAGAATCCGTTTAGTCGGTATTCGGATCCTTTCTCGATCCGGTTTATTGCGGAAGCAATGCCATGAATCGTGGTCGATGGTTACTTGCAGGTTTCAGCTTACAAGGGAGGAATCCAGAAGGCAGGGCGGAGGAAGGAAGGAACGAGAAGGAAGAAATGGCGGAAAAATTGGCTCCAGAGAAGCGTCACCGCTTCGTCCACGGCGGTGAGTGGTGCTCTTGGTCGCGGTTGTTTTCGAAGTTCTCAGTTTGATGGAATTCAGCATCCTTACCATAGGGAAGGAGGTGTTCGAGTGGGATCAGACCCTGGAAGAGGTGAACCTTTACATAAATCTCCCCCCTGGTGTCCCTAGCAAGCTCTTCTACTGCAAAGTCCAGTCTTCCCATATTGAGGTCGGCATCAAGGGCAACCCGCCTTACCTCAATGTACGACTGAAATGTTTTTTCCGTTTTTTGTGTTTGATTTTGGGAGTGGATTGAAGGATGGAAACCTTTATTGCGGATTAGTCTATAATCTCGATTTTGAGAGTGAGAGATTTGATCTTTTTGTGAATACAGCATGGTCTGCCGTCCCCCGTCAAAACCGATTCATCGTTCTGGACGCTAGGTAGGTGGAGAAGTTGCGTGTTTCTTTCTCTCTGAATTAATGGAAGTTTTTTTTTTTTTAATGTATATAGTTGGTGATTGATGGGATTTTGCAGAGGATGGGACGATGCATGTGACGCTGCAGAAGAGAGATAAGGGGCAAACATGGTCTTCTCCTGTAATGGGGCAGGGTATGCTTGATCCTTACTCGGCTGATCTCGAGCAGAAGAGACTTATGCTGCAGAGGTTTCAGGAAGAGGTTTGTGCCCACTTGATTCCATTTGGTTTTTTGCTTTGGTTGACCAATCATATTGGTTCGATATCCAATATTTTTGTTCTTTGCCTTGTTTTGTGAATACTGAATTCGTAGTCCATCCAATTATGCTCAAAAACCTTGTGCCAACGAGGTACATGGGAGTAACTAGGTTCAAATCCCTCATGTGGTTCGTTGATGAACCTAATCATGATTGAATACAAAAATCATATTGGTCACCTTATCAACGTTCCATCTGAAATGAAATCGAAATATGATCGCTTGTATTCTCTTATACCAAGTAAACCAAGATACCATAACCAATTGATGGTATAATTATATTCAACAAAGTAGGTTGTGTTGCACTAAGAATCTTTCTTGGTAAGTGTGGATTTAAAGGCCTACAGAACATGCTTAGAATCTAGTTATCTCAACATTCAAGTGGAAGTCTTATATCAGATGGTCTGATAAAATACCGTGACATCTTTTCCTAGATTGCCTTTTCACTTTTCTGTCGTGCATTTCCAAACACATGTGCATTTATGCACAGCAAGGTTGGGATTGTGGCAGTGATATTGACCTCTTCTCATATACTTATATTGCTTTTCAATGCATTTAGTTTTATGGTTTACCACAATGTACCGAAAATGGTGATCAAAATTCCAATCATCTGTCTTAGGATTCACAATTAAATTTCTGAATCATGTAGTGAAGAGTAATCTGAAAATTATACAATATGGTTTCTCCACTACATGTTAATGTAACTAAAATTGATAAGTGATAATTTTTTTTGAAAAAGCTGGATGATTCATATTGGTATAAGATAATGATCACCCACTAGGGTGTGTTATATGTGAAGATAATAATCTTGATAGACAACAAATCTCATTTAGTGAAAAATTTGATCCGATTGCGGACAAGGGCCCCTGCACTGTTGATTGCAGGAAATGTCCTCATTTCCCTAGCACTGAGTGGACCATTAAATTCCATGATCCTTCATCAACATAAGGGAGCTTGCCATAGTCTTCTTCCCACGAATATTAGACTTAGGTCTGTCCCACAAGTTGCTCGTTTATGAGCCTGGACCAATCCATGGCCAGAGTTCCAGAGTTGGAGAGTACCATATCACAGCAATCACTGGGCATCAAATTATCAGATGATCAAGCAAGGAAGGTTGAACAGAAAATAACACTAGTTACTTTGTTAGACCTTGGTGATAACACATTCCCTTCAAACTGGCCAAATAAATAGTCTGACCTTCATCAGTGAGTGGCATCCGTATCAAATTTGTAATATAACTACTTCTCAATGGTCACGTGGAACACTTCATAGTGGCTACTGGTCAGTAAAGATCCATTGCCTGCAGGAATCCAGTTCAGTTTGTCCCTCTCTCCTAACTTGGATGATGTCTTAGTTTTTCCATAAGTTATACCATTTCTTTGAGTTGATGATCCCACAAATTCCTGCCAGGGGTGTAGATCCCATGTGCAGTTGCTACCTTCCCATTGCCCTGTGGAACATCACAGAACATCTTCATTGGATGATATAAGACACAAAGCCAGGAATTCATGTCTTAGTGGATCCTGGAGACCCATCATCTGTCCAGAATTTAATCTGATTGCCATTCCCCAGTGTGAAAGATCAGTAAAGAAAGTAATGCCATGTAATGACTGTCATTCTGTATAATTGCTTTATGTTTGTCTTCTGAATCAATTGTATTTTAAAATTTTTTTGTTGCTTTTGGCACAAGATGGAATATGAATAAAGGAAAGGTAGAAGCTAGGTTGATGGTAAAAAATGTCATTCTCCCTTGTCTAGATAGTGTAGGCCTCGATGCAAATGAACATTGCACGTTTTCTGTTTCGTGGTGCATTTTTTGTTATGATTTGACTTTTGTGTGAGTTACTACTAATCAATCTAAGTAATGTATAACATAGATTGTATTAACACATTGACGTGGTAGATCAGGGCCACCATTAATCGTAATTGATGCCATAAATCTCCAGCTTATGCGGCTACGCTAGAAACTCTTGCTATCTCCCAACAATTACCATCATATATCCTCATCAAGTCTATTTCATTCTTATTCTTCAGCCATTGATATTTTTCTGTTATTATTTGCAGAATCCTGGTTTTGATTTTTCACAGGCTCAGTTTACTGGAAGCTGCCCTGATCCTCGTACATTTATGGGTGGGATATCAGGCTGACTGATATCGAATGCAATGCTGTCTCAATAATCTGACTTTGTGATCAAATGCAGGAACTTTCACTATATTTATGCGACTCTTGGATACAAGTATTTCAATAATTCCTAACTTTTCTTCTTCTTTTACTGGACTGCAGTTTCCTTCGTTGAGAATGTGTAATGTGTATGACTTAAATGTTATAAATGCTGTAAGGGGTGAACTGTATAGAGATTCTCCCTTACAAAATACTGTAAGGGACTGCAGGTTCACCTGTCTTCACCTGTCTTCACCTGTCACACTGAACTGCATTGATAACATTGCTTCAGTGTGACAGGTGAACTTTTGGGAACAAGCTCTCAAATTTGTAATGGTATTGGACCTATTGGTGAATACAATTGTACTCTTTCTCGATGCTATCTTAGTGGAAATAATCTATCCTTTTTATTCGAACAATTTGATCTAAATACAGATAATCGGTTCTCTCGTTTGCAAGATTTACCTTTGTTACCACAACCATTTGCTTGGCTTATGTTTCTTGTGAGTTTTAGAGTACGTTTGTTTGGAGAAACTTCGAATTTCTAATTTAATTTAGAATGGCTCTAATATTGAGTTAAATAAATACATGTGATCTTCAAATTGTAATAATCTATAACTTCTGATGTAATTACTTTTCATAAATATATATTTTCGAGAGATAAGAGTAGGAGGTGATGGACTGTTTTTTTCACTTTTTCTGTGAAAAAGACAAAAATATCCACTCTTAGTATTTATGTATGTATTTTTTTATTGTTTAATTTAAAATGTAAAATGTGTTGTATAATGTGAAAATATTTACAATAAAAAAAAAATATTTTTTACCATTAAAATATCATTAAACGATTAATATGTGAAGAATTTAACAAATGTATTTAAAATATTTATTCTAAATTTAGATTTTAAAATATCTTTTATAATAAAAAATAATTTATAAAAATAAAATATTAACATAGATAGTAAATAACTTATCAAACATTAATTACGTTACATTTAAAAAAAAGTATTTTTCAAAGATAAATTTTGAATTTTATAAAAGTATCACTTTGGCAAACAAACATTACTTTTGTGTTACAGTTATTAACATTACTTTAACAAACATTACTTTTCAAGATACAATTATAATATCGTTTCAAATTTTTGAAATAAACGTATCATTGATTAAACCTCAATTACTTAGTTCCAATAATGATAACGATATTAATATTTGTATAATAATAATAATCATATATAATTTTTTTTTTAAAAAAAAACCACAGCTTACAATCCCCAAACAAAAACCGTAATGTGTGTAGATCGGGACAACCTGCAGCGCACGAATCTGACCTTGTGCGCTTCAAGGGGAGGGCTCACGTGCGATGTCGGATTGTGCTTACGTTTGGCAGGTAACGTTGCGAGTTTTTTTTTTTAACCGTAAGACATGATAAATAATAATATTGCTGCCCACTGGCTTTCTGTCAATCTGTCATCCACGAAGAATATTTAAAAAGACATTTTTTTAGAAATTATATAACTTTTAAGATATTTTTCGTAAAGTTTTAAATTAATATTGTAAATTTAATAAAAAATATATATTTACATATTAAAACATCATTTTAACGGTTACATGTACGAGACATTCACGAGCTCCACGACGATCACGGGTTGCTTTTCCTCGTAGCTCTTACGTGTCAAATCAGTCGTGTTTATCGCCATTTTTTTAATGATAATATATAAAAATTTAACTAAAGTCAATGACGTAATTGAATTATAGCATGGGACAAGTTAAATGAAAGTAGATAAAGTATGAAATGTAATTAACGTATCTATAAAGTTAAGGATTAAGAATTAAGGTTCACGGTTGTGTTCATTTTACCAACTTTTAACATTTTTTTACCGTAAACAAATTTAATTAAACTTTATACTATCAAAAGTTGAAGTGAACGTGAATTAATATGGACAACATTTACTACGAACTTTTAACTGACACTCGTTTTTCATAATTCTAATTTTAGCTTACTTTAAACTTTTCTATTCTTTCGAAATCCAACTTTCAAAGTTTGAAATTAATCAAATAAATAAATACACACAATTACAATCAACGGCATAAAAACATTTATGTGCTTCGATGAAAAGGATATTTATTTTCAACTTCACTTTTTATAAAGTCAACAAAATTAATAGTAAAGAAATCAAAATATTAGAGATTTATTATAAATTATATGATAAAAATTTATTTATAGTTTGGTTAAATTCAAGTTTAACTTCAACTTTACGTAAATTCTTATTAAACCTAAAGTTAGAGCTGGTAATGATATTTAAAATTTTTGAAGTTAAAACAAATGAGATTTAAAATTTAAAGTATGTTTAGAGATAACTTTTTTTAATTTTAGGAGTTAAATAAAATTAAAATTAAAGTTAATTCCACGAAAAGAGTTCAAATTACATAAAAAAAATTTATACATTAAATATTATATAATAATAACAACAACGTTGTAAATAATTTTAAAAATTTTAAAAAAATAAAATTAAATGAAATCTTAAAATTTTATTAATACTGTAAAATTAATTTAAAGTAATAATTAAAATAATTGATTCTGAACAGTACTGACATCAACTCCAATGCGGGGCATTCGCACAATTCTCCATGTGCCACGTAGACATCTCTGGTGATTACAGATGTTGACAGTGGTCTAAGCATGCTTATTAATTATTATTAAATCTTAGTAATTAAACTGTTAATGTTTCCTGCGACAAGTGACGGTGAGCACCATCTAACGAAACCTTAAGTGTTGGTTAGGAATGAGTTTATTATTACAATCTTTTGGTTTCAGATACGGATGAAAAGAGTGTTATTTGTTCTTTTTACACTTGTTAAATCTATTTACTTGAAAAGCTTTCAAATACTGCAATAAAAAAAAAACCATAATTATCATTCACGTGCAATAAAAATCTTATCAAATTTTGTTACCAAATACAATAAAAAAGAAAAAATATAATTTTATCTTAAAAATTACGTTAAATTTATCAAATAAAATTTTAATACTAAAAAAGCCAAACCTACAGAGCTGAACATACATCACAGATGAGCGGGCCTGATGGAAGAAACCACATGTACCTGAGAGTTGTCTGTCGTTCATAATGGTACGATTCCCACAACAGTATGTATATATAATAATACCATTCGCCATATTTCACCATCATCGCCCACAAGTTCGCGTTAGAGCATAAATTGGATTGGAATTTGGAAGATGCCTGCGCTCATTCCTGCAACCAGCCCTTAAATGGCCGCCTTAAATATCCACAACAACCACCCCCCCCCCCCCCTACAGCTTCCAACATTAACGCCGTCCATACGGGAGAATAACAAAAGAGAAAATAAAAAAGGAAAGGGACCGCAACGCAATAAAGGTAAAAGTTAAGGGGGACCGTCCGCAACAACCACCTCCTCGCCTCCTCAGCATTTATTGGAAGAAAACCTAACCTCGCCGTTGCCGAGGTCGAAGCTCACACGTGTGCCTTGCTGTTGCACGTTTCCGATGATGGACAGACGGTTCGCCGACGAGGTTGGGGCGAATGCCAGGCAGAAGACGCTGGAGGAGCCCACCGGAATCACGTAGTTCTTCGCCGGGAGGAGGAGCTTGCTGCCGCCGGGGAAATGGAAAGCCACCGTCGGGACGTCCACGCTGGTCCTCGAGGATAAGTTGTAACAAGTATCGAACAGGGCGACACCCGCTGCGGACGGAAGACCGGTGGTTCCCGCGACGAAGGCGTTCCGGAGGGCAGAGTACACGCTGGGGTTGAGTCTCGTGACGGCGGTGCCGGAGTCGATGATGACTCCACCACGGCCGGACTCGTCCATGGCGAATTCGGATTTTGGGATGGACAACATGTGTCCTCCCACGCTGATTCCGGTGAGGCCGACGTAGTAAAACGTGTTGACCTTCTTGTTCTTGAGCAATGGGGCTGTCACGGTGTCCGAGGACGACGACGAACCGTGGCCGTTACGATTGAATTCAATAGTGGAAGAATAGCTGGCGTCGCGATCGACGAGGCAGTAGGAGAAACTTTTGGCGGATAGCTGCGAAGGGAAAGATAAAGGGCCACCGCCGAGACCTAGAAGTCCGGCGGCGCCGACGAACAATCCTTTGTTGACGTGGCCGCAACCAAAGGCCACGTTCGGAACGGAATCGTGACCACCAAACGTCACGCTCTCCTTGGCGAAATCTCCAACGGTGTAAGACCCATCGCCGTAGGAAACTTGATAAAGGCAGGTGGAGTTCCGGCATAAAGAAACATCCAGCGACTTGCACTGAGTGGAGTGGCAAGAAGCGGCGGAGTAGGAGGAGGAGGCCGACGGATTGAAGATCGGATCTGTTTGCTGATAGCAGTCAATGCAAGGCTGGCACTGGACCCAGGTGATGTCGCTTCCGGTGTCCAGAACCATGTACATGCTCTTCGGCGGTTGTCCGATGGAGACGCGGGAGAAGTATTCCCCACTCCCGCGGCTGGCTCCGGACACGACCGGCCCCTCCATTGCTCCGTCGCCCCTGGAGACATCTTCTTTGCTGAGAATGGTGCCTTCGAGGAGTGGCTCCAGATCTGCCCTCTTGACGCCGTCGACGGCAAGGTCGACCCTGGTGGTGAGAGCCTCGACCCGGGCGGCATCGCGGCGGAGGCGGTCGAGTGTGAGAGACCTGTAGTCCTTGTGGGTCCCCCGGTGGAGGGAGTCCCGAGAGTGGAGCAAGAGGCTGAGCCCCGAGGACGAGCTCTGCTTCCCTGCATCCCAATGGAAGAGGGACTGCCGCGACTCCTGGTCGAAGGTGAGCACCTGGGTCGCCTTCTGGAGGGCGTCGGAGACGTCGAGGGTGGCGGCCGGAGGGGAGGAGGTGCGGTGGTGGCGGGAGAAGGCCACCGGAGAGAGGGAAAGGAGGAGGAGCAGCAGCAGCAGCCGGGGGAAGAGGAAAGCGCGGGTTCTGGTCACCTCCATGGTGCGGTGATGGTAAGCAGGAGAGAAGTGGCCAGTGGAAGCTGGAAGGCGACGCGGTGGTGGGCGGTGTTTTAAAGGTGGCAGCCGACTGCTCACGTCAGTGGCATTCTTTGTGCTGGAGGAGGAAAATAAATCGGGAGGGAAGAGCAGGATTGTAATTTGAGGAAAATTTGTTACGGACCTGTACACACGCAGCGCCCTTTCTTTTTTTTTCACCTCTTGTTTTTTACTTTATTATTATCTTATTTTTAATTTTTAAAAATATTTTTATTTTTATAATAACATTTACTTTCTTTAATATATTTCTTATTCTCCTTTTTTTTTCTATTTCAAAAATCATTTTTTCTTATTATGAAAGTAGAATTGGTGAACACACCTAATTTTATTTTCAGCTTTTATATTATAGTTAATATTATTATTAGTTAGAGTTAAAATTATATTTATTTAATTTTTTTTTAAAATAAACTTTTAAATTGTTAATTTTTTATATTCTATATCGTAATATTATTTATTATTATTGTCCATTAACTTCAATAGCTTACAGTAATAAAAGTTAAAATTTTGTAAACAAATAACACCTAAAATTTATATATCGTAATACACTAACTTTTCGATAAATAGATTAATTTTTAATTATTTATTTTGTATTTTTGTTATAGATAAAATTTATTCATAAATTTTAATTTATCCGTCGTAGATCTACCGATATATCATCTCCTCTGCCAACTTATCCGGTTACATCCTTACTTTTTTATTAATGCGCCGATTTTGAAAAATTAAGTCCGTACACTTAGAATTCAATACGGGAACCAATTTCAACGCGCCTCTAAATAACTATTGATTTAATAGTTTGGTAGTTGTAAGAAATTTTTATATTTTAAGGTCTTAAATTTAAATTTTTATTCAAGTATAAATCTCTTATAAATTTATGATTATGATTTTATTTAGAAAATTTTACATATTTGGTGAACCAAGAATTCACGTTTTTTTAAGGTTAGTACGATTTCTAAAATAAAATTCTCTTTTTATTTTTTATTTTTTAACAATTACGGTGAAAAAATCTATGTAAAAATATATATTTCATACAATAAAATTTTTTATAAGGACTTTTTTGTGCATTATGGAAAATAAAATAACAAAAATTTAGAAATAATGAAAAATAGAAATGACAATATTTAATAAAAAAATTACAAAAATAATAGTTATTTGTATATTTACGAGAAATGAGAAAAATATCAAAAAAAACACACGTTAAGGGTTCATGTTCATTTCTTACGCTCTTTTCAATGAAACTTATATCTCTGGCATTATTTATTAAAAAATAAAAATATATTTTGTTCGCTAATTTTACTCTTTCTGAAAGTAGGAAAAATGATATTTTAGTAAACGATTTTGAGATGACAAAAAAGAAAAGAGTAATTTTAATAATAGAAAGAATCGATAAAAGAATGTGAACGTTATCACGAAAATAAAAATATTTTTAAAATTAAAAGTATTAAAAAGTAAAAGATAAATAAATATCAAAATGATTTACGCTAAAATTGAAATCTCCTTATCCCAGAAAAAGTTAAAATTTATTACACAAGCTGTCCTGGTGAAATTCGCAGGGAGCCGTTCCTCGACATCTGGGCTGGAAAGGTTCAAGTCGTGTTGATCCTTTTGTTTTTTTTTCTCGTTGGCGTCGCGGCGTGAGGACTTGAGCTTGCGATCATCTCCGTTGGTAAATGTGCCGAGGCCCACACACCAAGTGGGCTGGATTGGGCCGCAGCCTACATGGTATTATATCATATTTTTTAGTGTGGTGGTTCATGGGTTTGGGAAGAGTCCATTGTATTTAAACACTGTTCTTTCCACATGTACCCCATGCACTGTAGCTTATGTTTGTATTTACGATAAGCCATTTACCAAGGAGAATCTTCAAAATAAAAAATAAGGAGATTGTAATTATTTTAGCTGTAATAATAATAATAATAATAATAATAATAAGTTTTTCGTGAATTGTAAATATTCTAGATAAAATCTGATCTTTTATAATGAACGATGATATATAGGCTTTTTTTAAAAAAAAAAAATCATATATGGCACTTTTCTTTCTTTTCTTACCTGTAGGTTACATCTTCCAAATCTTGTTTGACATTCATGTCTTTTATTAAAAACTGTCAGGTTGTTAAAAATTATTATATTTTTAGATATTTTTATTTGAATATCAACTCAATATTCAATAATATTATAAGTTAAGAATACACGTTTAGACATGTCAAACAAATACAAAATTAAAAGATTAAGAGTGAAAAAAAAGAAATGACTAAATAAATAAATTAATATTTTTATCCGCGTCATCCACCTTATTTACAGAAAATAAAGATACGAGATTCGATATTAATGTTAGTTTTAATAAAAGTGGTTGGGGTCTTTCAATTTGACTCAACTGCCCAACTGCATTCCTTTCTTCGTAGATCTTAGTTTTATAATAAATGAATAAATAAATAAATAAATGTCGATAATGTAAAGGTAGTGTTTATTGAAGTAGTATAATTGAATAAGGTGAAATTTATGTTTTTTAAGAAATTACGTAATTTACGATGTAAACTTTTGATATAGTATTTTGATGTAAAATATTTAAAATATTTAATAAATATTATTGTACATAGTTATGGTATATACTAAAAAATAAGGTATATATTATTTAACCTTTAAATAAAGAGATCAAAAATTTCATATCTATTGTTAAAATTCTATCTTAAAATCAATTGATGATGTGTGGAAGAATTTTTTATATATTAAGTTTAATTTATTCTTTACATTTATTAATGTGAGACTATTTTAACATTTGTAGTTTGTTTTTAATTTTTTTTATGTTTACAAGTATCTACAAGTTAATGTGTATGAACTAGTTCTAATATCACTTTAAAATTTTATTTTAAAATTAATTGATAACAAGTAAAAAAAAAATTATATATTAAATTTAATTTATTTCTTATATTTATCGATGTAAAATTATTTTAACATCATTTTTGTCGTCTCATGCGCATGCAGCACACCTTGAAAGCATCAGTCTCCTTCCTTCATGTCGGAGATCTCACGTTTGTTAGCAATGCTTTTTTTAATAATTTATGTAAATTTTGTATTAAATTGAAGTATCCCTACTCACGAGATATTAATGTAATGTTAAAATACAACTATAAAGAAATAGTTGCAAAGTAAACAAATCACTCTCCCAGGCTTTCCAGCTGCAAATCAAAACAGCAATTTTTAAAAAAACAGATCAAGATCCTCTGAATCGTTGGTGTGACCCATATAATCTTGACGATCCTTGAAATTCATCGCTCACATGCAATTGTCTCCTTTCATCGGTAGGAAGATAAACTGATCATAATGCGTCATTTTCTAGGACTAGTATCAAATCTTCTCGTAATTCTTGACCACTCAGGTGAGATTATAGTCATATTTGATAATGATATATTTTAACTTTTAAAATTTTTGAAAATTGAAGTTAAGATAAGTAAAAAAAATGAAATTAAACTCTATGATAATTTATGTGGTGAGAATTTATATTTAAGAATTTATGTAATGATAATGATATATAAAAATTTGATCGAACTCTACAGTAATTCTTGTTAACGAACGAAGGCTATGCAATCCAATAAACTCGAGATGGATTATTCATCTCTCATACTTTTTATTTTTTAAATAATGTATTTTATCACAGGAATCCATATGATAAATCAAGATTAATCAATCTACTGCACTAGAGATAATTGACTACTATCTTGTTTGAAATCAACTCTAATTAATTTTTAAAATCACTTTCAATATAAATTTTAACATATAAATTTTTACTACCTTAATTACTATATAACTTTAACTTCATTCATAAAATTAACTTTAACGTCAATTATTTTCAACTTCCAAAGTTATAACTCCAAATGAAGCCTACTTGTGAAACTGTGGCTGTGCTTTTGGGGACTTTCACCACACATGATAACAGTTCCTCCCAAAATTGATCCCATCAGAATCTACTAATAGAATGATAACAAAACATTCAACGAATTGTTGAGTGGTATCGTAAGCCATCGCGAACAGACAAAGGCTGTATTGACGTACATCGTATTGTTGATTTTCGTGGGTAAGAGAAGAGTAAGACGAACATATGCAAATAAGCATGGCCCACTGGCCAGACAAACATTAGCAGACATTTTTTGACCTTTCGGGCAACAACTCAAAGGCCACCACGAGTTCTGCTTACGGCTGGTTAATTAACTTAATTTACACTGAATTACACATTACGTCCTAGTACTAATACAGATGAACTGATACATATGATACATGGCGTTTCACAAAATTTGGCCTGAACCAGGAAACATATTATAACTATGACCACAGAATATATTCCACGGTCGCCCGCACGAGTGGGGGACAGGAAACAATAGAATGGGATACTGATAATAAGTACTCCAGTTCCACATCTTGCCCCACCTTCCAGTCAAAGAATCTGCACGTATTGCTCCCGAGTCCCGAGAGATCCGCAAAGGAGTTACCTTCGTATTCAAAGGTTATAGCATATGTTGTACGTTCCCCTTTCGAAAATCTCTAAAGAGGATTCATTGTAGAATGGTGGAAGCCATTATTATTTTGCGTCTCCATCTCAAGAAGCATCAGTGACTTCTGTCTCTGGTATCGATTCCTTTTTGCAGCAATGGCTGATAAAAAAGGCAAGGGAATGTGGAATTAGCAACCTTAGATGCAGAACCAAGCAATCAATAACGTATACAAGAAAGAATAGATGCTTGTTCAGAAGAGCCCGAGTGCATCACAATTGCCGAGAATCGTTTGCTTTCCGAAAGAAAATAGTAAATGATAATAAAATCAATATTGCAACACCGCTTGATAATATATGCAGGCATCTATCAGGGAAAAATTAATGCAACTTTATGACCACGGGAAAAATCACGGATGGAAAATGCTACTACCTGCAAAGTAGAATTTACTTTGCAAATCAAATATCTTGTTTTGGCCTTATTACAGTTCTGTACAAATGGTAACCATGGCTTCCATCTATTGAGCATATGAGCAGCAGAAAAATCCACATAGCTTTAACATCTTAAGTGATATATAGCATGGAGAAAAGATTTTCACAAAAATTTGAAATTCAAACCCAGCCGAAATGCATAAAATAAAGCACAATAACAAACTAATTTTGGGTAAGGATTCCAATTAGCTAAGTTTCCACAAGAATCAGGATTTTCTTGTATCAATCACTGAAAGGGGATTCTGAAAAGCTCAAAAGTTTTTTTAAGCTTTCAATAATTTGTTTGAATCAAAACCATGAATGAATTTTTGGCTAAAAATCATTCCCCTATTTTTCATTCGTTAATGCTTCTGTGAAAAAGTGATTTCTGGCAAGACAAAAACCTGCTTCAAGTCCTTATAAAATAGTCTTTACTAGAAATGGCCTACCATCTCTAGAAAGAGATGGTGATGACTTTGAACGGTAGTTAAATCAACTCATTAATATTACAATCATATACAATGCTCCTGTAGACTCACGATTGAATTTAACAGGTTAATCTGACAAGCCCCGTAAAGAGGCTTTGCAGTATTTTGTCTATGATGCAATCCACCAATTAACGTGCCACAGTTCAGCACATAATAGGAATGATTCTTTTCCTAAATAGACAAACTCAAGTCTTTATCAACCAACTCTCAAGTTCTGGATTCAATGCAAAAGAAAAATCACTTGATTCTCTTTGGTATAAAAAATGTACATAGACGTTATAAGATTATTTACAAGAAATCTTAGTCTACAATCAAAGACATCGGAAGACAAAATCAAGGTAAAGAATTAAAAGTTGATAAACTTCATAATGCCAACAAAATTAAATTTTTTATCAGGTAAAGAATTAAAAGTTGATACAATTGAAAGTTCTAGCTAATCAAATATTATGCTTGCATAAGAAATTTCTGTGCTCTATTCATATAGTAGGATTAGGCATTGGTGGTGGCGGTTGCATTTATGATAAGAAATCCAATGTTTGACAAAGATCTAATTTTTTAGCCTCATTGCCTCAAAAACAAGGCATTTTGAAAACATTTTTACCATGAAAAACTACATTCAATTTTCAATATTAGCAATCAGCCACAAGGAAATTCCATTAAAGCACCTAGGATATTTTTTGCAACTACAAGTAGCAAGTTACAAAAATGAGATAAACTTTTCATTGTGAGAGAATGATTATAAACAAAGATTCGGTTGTTTTGGAGCAACTTAGCTTGGAATGAAGATGTGTTAAACATTACCTTATGGAAAAAGCAATGCACTTACATGTTAAGTCTTGAGAGAAGGCAAAATCATAATCATAATGTCGTTGCCTTATGCAATATATATATATTGCCACGATAATTGTGCAAAGAGCCACAATAAAAGCTAAAGCTATTCCAACTTTCTCTCCTGTCGACAAGTTCCCTTTTCTCCACAAGAAAGGACAGGATGGCAAGGAAGGCACCCCACAAAGACCTTTATTACCTGATAAACTGTGAAAACTTACATTTATGAGATACAAAATAAACAAGAGCAGCAGTTTTCCGATTGCAATGTTCAGAATATCCAACAGAAGGGCTATAAAGCTTTCTATTTAGAAGAGTAATGCAAGCATTTAGGTAACTTCCAATCTATCTGAATATAACTAAAGTTGCAGAGTTCGTACAGAAAGATGCTGCCATGATATTGGTAAAATGACCAATTCAGAGTCAGAGACAGAAGGGCCACACATTCCCTCGTTGGTTTGGAACCAACATACTGTGGAGAGAATGTTTGGGAAGATGATCGATTTCATGGTAATTTTTGCCTTATGTCATACTTCGAACTCAATTCAAAATGCTTTGTTTTCTGAGTTTTCTCTCCTTAGTAACCACCTTTACAACTTTTCTTTTAAATGTATATAGGAACACATCTATTCTCACTTATAAAAACGATTTAGATCTTCCAACAAATTTGAATATCTAATAGAGAGAATCTGATGCTGAGAGACAGTTCAGAATGAAAAAACAGAGATTTGCATCTTCCACAAGATGGAGGTCAACCAATTCGAGAGGATCAAAGTTTTGTCCATGATTTTCCCAAAGAGTAAGAGGAGGGCATTCTAATGATGGCTTTTTTTAAAATGGTTGTGAGTACGTGCTACATGTATCTCTTTGATGCTGGTACTTGCGAGCTATTCAGCTGCAATTTGCTACATTGTAATGATTGAACAAAAATTAAATGTTGGAGTTAACATCAAAATGGCTCCGACGGAAGTTTTCAAGATCTTCAAGGGAATTCTCCAATCACAAAGATATTTTTTTATTTTTCAGAAAATATTATTCTTGCATAATAGATCTTGCAGCACATTCTTATTATATCTAAATTTATTATCATTCTTATTCTTATTTTGTTCCAACAACAACATGGCTTTTAGCTTTAGCTCATTCACAAAAATATTTGAATAAAATTCAATATCCATGCAAAAGGTTGTCTTCAATTTAGCCAGAAATAAATTTGTTGCTCAGGTACCCAGTTTTCAGGTCATGTGCTATATATGTTAACAAAACCACATCACCGTTTCTTAGATTCTCTCCATGCCACCTTCTTTTCGGAAATATAGAAATTTAATTGAAAGCATATTGTGCTTAAGAGTCTAGAGAAAATCCCTAAACATATTCCTTGATGGCCATGATAAGTGACAAACAAGTGGTAAATACAAAAATGCACTGAAAATTCTAAAGTGGAACTGCAAACACCATGACAAAGTGAAAGAGCTACTGCTAAATAACGTACTCTATTTCCCCACCATGTACACCAATCGAGTAAAGCCTTTCAGGTACTTGTCCTTCCAATTCATTGCCATCTAACAAACTGACAATAAAAATCACGCAATTCAATATGATAATTTGCAAAAAGGGTAATCAAATCATTTAACTGTATGCAAAAGTTTGCCAGGAGGTACACTAAACACTATCTGAAATATAAGGTATGACAAACAAAGGTCCATCAAAGAAGTAAATTCTTGGAGATGGAAAATGGTAGTACTTTATAGGAGACACAATTCCAAGTTGCGTTATGCACTGCTAATTGAAAAAACATGCTGCATGGAACTAAGCAAGCAAACCTACCCAGCTATAAACTGATTCTGGCACAAGTTAACGATGGTGGAAAAAATTGCAACACACTGACATTTCAACAATGCCTAAGAACCGAGGTATCCCAAGTGCAACAGCACACTGACATTCCAATGGATATGTAAATTCTATTTTATAAAAAATAATGAATGGCACAATCTTGTTTTTTATAATGTTTTGAACCAACTCGGAATTTCTTAGCATTAAAAAGTCAGTCAATTACAACAAAGTCATTCTACATTTTGGAACTCAAGGAACATGCTAAAGATAATATACTATTACAAACCAATATCAGATAACATAATTGATCTTCCCTAATTCTACAGTGGTTCAAAAAGAGGTCTTACATTCGAGCCCAGGAAAAAATATTACAATATAAAAAAAGAGATAATATAGTATGTAGAATGGTATAAAACCAACTAAAGAAATGTCCAAATACAAAAAGGATGCATTCGAAGTATTCCACAAGGTTTGAGTCATCATCTTCAAAAGAAAAAAAACAAAATTCTAGTCACAATGAGAAGACAGTTGACTTACACAAGTTTTAAGTTTGATGATCCTAAACTATCTGGAATGCTTCCTGAAAATTGATTTGCTGACAAATCCCTAATAAGCATAAACAAAGCAGATAGAATAAATATAATAGACTTCACAAATGCCAAAAAGGCATAAATTTTCTTTTGCTAGCAAAGGTTGTAAGTCACAAACTTTTAAATAAGCATGAAATTTTCTATGGCTGATATTAGTTTTGTAATGGATCACATGTGGTAGATAATTGTGACAAAGAATAAAAACAAAAAAGATAAATAGATGATTAGATTAAAACTGCAAGGGGAGATTACAACACCAACTTTATTACTCCAAATACTAGTTTAAATGGAAAAATGATATAATCATGATTCCAATGACTTTCAACATATGGAACTCAAGCTCTTAATGATTTTTTCATTAAGTAAAGATACACACAAAGTCATAAATATTTGGCATGACATGTGGATCACAGCAGTGGAATAAATGGCAAGGAAGTGATCCTAGCTTGCAAGTAAGAGAGATTGTGATTTTCAAAAGATTGTTGTTGACAATTGGTATTTTAGGGACATGTTTTAATGCATTAGCATAAAACTGATTGTCTTTAAAGAACCAAAAATTGAAATATTGTCAGTCTATGTACAATAAAAAGTTTCACAGGTAGGACTCAACCTAATTATCATATGTAGAGTCCTAAGTCACGTCCATAAATATTGCCTTTTACAGTTAAATGCAAAAAATATTTTTAATATTTTTAATCAATCTTTATATCAGTTGTCTTATTTTTCATCCTATGCGGCAAGTATTTCAGTCAAATTTGAATTTGTTATTCTTACTATTAGTTGCAAAAGTGAATCATTGGATATCATGGATGTAGGGGTTAATACCACAAATCCAATCAGACATGTTTTTGCATGAACGGATAAGATTTAAAATTAATGGTACCCGTGTGAGTAACATAGCCCCATCCTATATATGTGTGGGTATATTTATGGTATCCATTACAGTACCAAAACGTTTAAATCTTGATCATCAATTTAAAAACATAGAAGGTGAGATTTGAAAGAAGACTTGTAACCATAAATCAATAGATAGTGTTTTGTGAGACAAAGGATGGATACCACAGAATGAACCATTGAGGGATCCCTCATATTAATGAGATAAGATCTATCTACATATATATTAAGTATTTCTAAAATATATTACTACAAAATGGTTTCTATGTGCAGCCTAGGCATTGCCTAAGTTGGCTATTTTTTTTGAGACACCTTGAGAAGTATGGGTTTCACTTAAAGGAAATTTCATGGAAAGAGTTGTGCTTCAAGGAGATGATCTGCTAATACAAACAAAATAATGGTGTCAGATTAGGGCTAACGAACTTGGATCTATCTCTATCCCAATACTTTTGCACGTTGATTTTAAGAATTTTCAGATGCAATACTGCCTACAGATGTCACACCGATCTCATTGCTTTTTGTTATTATCCATGAGAAAGGAGAATAACCTTGAGGAGTTAGGTATATAACGGTTATGGTAGTGAAACCACACCACATATATAGGTATATAACCTTGAGGACTTTTTAGAAGCATAATGATATTAGAAGGGTTTTTCTTTATGTACTTGTGAACTAATGCATTGAATCAAAAGATTATCTTTCTTTTCACCTAATCTAGTTTTGTTCATTTTTCTTATTTTCTTGGATCACATGATATGATGCACATTGATATCAGTATATATGCCCAATCTTATTGATTTTATCTTGAAAAAAATGAAAATGACATGTAAATGATTTGGTTTCATCAGTGACAGCCAATATCAAAAGAATGTGTACAATAATTTCACATGTTAAAAGCCTCAAGAAGACAAGTGCAAAAAGAATTTAAATATTTATTTTAAAATGAGTGGTAAAAACAGCAAAATGCCATGTCAATGCATCACTCAACTATAAACATAAGCACCATGATAATGTGAATTCATATGAAAATGTAAATTTCAAGGATAAAGGAGATTTGATATTGGTAGAAATATAAGAAAATGATTCCAGTAAAATACCTATTGTTAGGTTGTGAAAACTTACAAGTTTACAAGAGACCTTTGACCCAATCCTGAAGGCAGAGTTCCTTCAAGAGAATTAGAGCTAAGATTCCTGCAGTGTAAAAGGCAAGAGGCTTTTGAAGACAATGAAGAAAAGCTCCAGTCCAATTAAAGAGAACAATGGAAGGAGATCAAACATACACTGCATATAATTTCTGTGATGACAAGATGGGGGGTTGTAAAAAAAATGTCGGTGTGGAAGAATAGATTCTAGAAAATGAAATATGAGGGAAATAAGCTGATCAACAGAGATACGGATATTCATGATGTAAGCTAACTTTTAGAAATTTCAGGAATGCAATGAAGGAGGTCTATCCATGGAAAAAAACCATACATAATGAGAGAGAAAGTACAACAAACAGCTACTTTAAACTTAAAAAAGGTTTCAGAAGCAGCAAAGGTAACCTTTCTACTGAAATATCCCAAAATGAGAAAAAACCAACTTCGAAGTAGCATTACTTGTATCTGAAGAATATTCGACATAAATCTATTCAATGCAAACAGGAGGAAGTGTAACTCAAGTTCAATGAGATAAATGTTCCTGCAAACAACACAAATACAATAAGATAGTGTGATACTTACAAAGTTGCCAAGTTTGGGAGAAGGCTTATATGGTCACTGATATAACCCTTCAAGCCTTGACTGCCAAGATCCCTGTTGATTCAATAATCAGAGAAGACAGTGTTAAAGACTAAAACAAATCGACTCCAGATAAACTCAGAAAATCAGTATAATTTAATTGATTGCTGGAATCGAAAGCTAGCATTTTTTTGTTAGCTCATGCATCTGTGATCAAAGAATACATTGACAAAGGAGGCAAAACGTGCTGTGAAACCAAGGATAATGTGAACATCATTTAAATTAATTGCTGGGGTCCGTACTATATTAACCAACTTTCATAAACCGAAGGATAATGTAATGAAACACATGCTTACAACTGAGTAATGACAAGGCCCAATCCATCTTGACGGCGATGGCAAGTAACACCTTCCCAAGCATCCCAAACGGAAGGAGCACATGGATCTCCATTCCAGCCCATCCTATCAGGAACCTGGAGTGACTCCTTCAAGGCCGTCAACGCTGCCACTGCAAGAAAAAAAAAAACAAACAACATTTAACTAGTAAGAAATCTCCTCATTAAGGTTTCCAGGTGATTTGCACATGGATGCCCACCTTGAGTTGGAACCGTGACAGATTCCAAAGGGACCATGGCATAGTTCTCTATGCCACATATCAGTGGTGTGCCGACAACCGGAACAAACTTCACAGTCAGCGACGCGGAACTTATATTCTTCACGACATGTTGCCACGTGTACGCTGAAAAGGTCCCAATTTCCTTCAAAATATCAATCCTGGTTACATTCTTGCGGTCAATAATAATATCAAACACCCTTTCGCCAGCCATGGAAACCTCTGGATCGATCTCCGCAAAATGGAACCACAACATGTAATCCAGCCGGGAATCGACGGGGAACACGTAGTCAAGCGACATATTGACCGAAGCCGTACTAAGCGCATTCCGATAAAGCCGAGCCGGGAAGTGATTCGGGGGCAAATCTACATCCCTAATCCGTCTCGTCGTCGACAGGGACCTGAGCACCGAAGTCGAAGACGTCGACCGATAATGGCCGTCCGACTGCCACAACCGCCCAAACCGATCGGTATCATTAGAAAAACCCGGCCCAAACGTGTTCGAGCCGCACGTTAGGCGGCCGTAGTTCACAAGAATAAAATCACTCCCCCTCGTCGAGGAGTCGTATGACAACGGATCTATCCCGATGATCTCCAACGACCCCACTACGGGCGCATCCGTCGCAATGCTATAGAAACAAACATCCAAATCCCCATCTCCAACGTGAACCATAAGATCCGAGTACGCGCCCATCCTCGACTGCGACTCAATCCACGGGCTTCGCCAGCCGAACACGAGCGTGCTCTCGACGGAAACATCGAAGCTTGGGGTCCGCCGCTTGCTGTCGTAATTATCGTACACGGTGAAGAGGCGAACGTAGTACCTTCCACGGGCAACGGGGACGGAGTAGCAGCTCTTCTTGCCGGACGACGTCGGGGGAAAGAAGCGGAGAGTTCGCTCCTGCTCCTGGGAGAAAACGTGGGGCTCCGCCACGACTCCCGGTGCGCCTCCGGAGTAGAAGGCGTCGGCGCGCCACTCGCGGCCGAACTCGCCGGTGAAGTTGGAGGAGCTACCGCAGTCGATGAGGATCGACACTTGATCTGCATCAGTAGACCACGAGTACGATAATGTCAGAGCAAAGAGGAGAGCGACAAACAACTACGAAGGATTGATGACTGGAGCACCGTAGGAGAGCGAAGTGGAGTGGAGAGCGGAGAAGAGGACGAGGAAGAGGAGGGAGAACGGAGACATTGGGGGTTGGTGAAGGGGGAAGAACGCCGGAGTGCGACTTTTCCGTGCACGATAACAAACGGAGGCTGATGAGTTGGCGGTGGTGGGTTGGGTGCTACAGCTGGCACTTGGGAGTGGGGAGACTGGGAGAGGAAGAATGGAGGCGGAGGAAGCGGCGGCGACGGTGGTGCCAGCGTCACGTGAGCTTCTCGTGCAGATGATGCTCGTGAGGGACGGGCCCACGACGTGGTGGGGGTGTAAGTGTAACCGTGTAACTGTGTAAGTGCGTGGCGGGTTGGACTCACTCGGAATCGGGTCGATTACTCTCAATCCGGAGTACACACCCTCGTCGATGTATCGTTATTTTTTTAATAAAATACTTAAATTATAAATCATATACTTTTTAAAATAATATAAATTTCACGTTACCTACTTCACCATTTAAACAAATACACCAATGACACTTTGGAATTACCTGAATACCACCTGCAACATTTCGAGAGAACACACCCCCGCCGATGTATCGTTATTTTTTTATAATTATTATATTAAAATAATTTTATTATATTAATAAATTTTCAGTAAAATATGTCTTAACTATTAAGGTATTATTTTAAAATTTTAATAAAAAATTTTAATCATTAAAATATTATTTTAATAGTTAATGTGTAGGGTAAAAAAAAAAAAAAAAGTTGATGAATCTGTTTCATGCTCCGTGCTTTTTTTTGGTTAGGGACACCCTACTCCGTGCATTTGAATAATTTGCAGACGTCAATGAAACGAACCACTACTCGGCGCTAATCTAGTGATCTACTCCGTGCGTTCTTTTAGCTCGGGAAAAATGAATTTTAAGAGTAAAATATAAGAAATGATTTTAAAATAAAAGAAAAAATAATAATTTTAATAATAAAAAAATAAATTAAAAATTAAAAATATCATCATAAAAATAATTTTAGAAAACGAAAACTCATGATAACGTGTAAGAAGCGATTATAACATCGAGTTTGTTTGAAACATTTATCATCACGTAACTACCTTTTTATTATTATTATACATCACAATATTTTATAATATCATTTATCAAATAATTTTTATATTTTTTTACTGTCATCGTAAATTATCAAATAAAAATAATGGAGTCGGTGCTACACTCAATTAATGGTGGCATTCATGTGCAGCATCTGGTGCGATTACAACTGTTTGTGTCTGCATCTGGCACACGAGACAAGTTTTAATTTGAATTTTGTATAAATTTTTATCTTTAATTTCATTTAGTAATAAAAATTAATTTCAAATTTGAAGTTAAAGTATTTTATTACCGAACTCACTTGAAGTGTATGTTTGTTAAAATTTTATCTTAAAATTAATGAAAAGAGTTTTCTTTATATACTAAATATAATTTTATTCTTTATATTTATTACTGTAAGCTATTCTAACACTTTTTATCATTTGTAGTTTATTTTTAATTCTTTGTGTTTAGAAGTGTTCGTACACAAAATATATGTGAATTGACTTTGATATCGTATCAAAATTTCAATTCAAAACTAATTGACAATAATAAGAAGAGTTCTTTAGATTTTTTTTAAAAAGACTTCATGCAATGAGAATGTAAGATAAGATTCTGCGGTAGAGATGGTGTGTGGTATTTCACACCGCAAGGTGAGAAAACCAATTTCAAAATAATTAACTTAATCATGATTATGGAATTTCATAAGCTAGAAATTAGGGATATGTTTTAATTGTCAGCTTTCGTTGAATGGATCTTTTGCGAAAGCAGAGCAAAAAGAATCAGGGGCCTCTTTTACTGGGTCATTAGCAGGCGTCAGCAATTGATGTGAGAAACGAACAAGCCCAACCCATTAACAGGCCCAGCGGTGGCACATTCGTAATTAAATCAATCACTCATCCCTTTTTCCATGATCCACAAACACTTAAAAAAAAAAAAAAAACCCTAGCTCTCGGCCCGTATAAATCCCAATTCCTCCTCTCGTCGTCTCACCCGCCGCCGGTGGCATTCGTCGTCTTTGATCTCCATCTCCACCGCCGAGGCGACAATGAAGTACAACCCGAGGGTTTCCTCCTCCCGCCGCAAGAATCGGAAGGCTCACTTCACCGCGCCGTCCAGCGTCCGCCGCATCCTCATGTCAGCGCCGCTGTCGTCCGACCTTCGCGCGAAGTACAACGTCCGATCCGTCCCCATCCGCAAGGACGACGAGGTTCAGGTGACTCGTGGTACCTTCAAGGGGAGGGAAGGGAAGGTCGTCCAGGTCTACCGGAAGAAGTGGGTCATCCACATCGAGAGGATCACGAGAGAGAAGGTTAACGGCTCCACCGTGAATGTTGGGATCAACCCCTCAAAGGTCATGGTGACCAAGCTCAAGATCGACAAGGACCGCAAGGCGCTCCTGGATCGGAAGGCCAAGGGACGGGCCGCCGATAAGGCTAAGGGGAAGTTTTCTGCGGAGGAGGTTGCTGCGGCGGCGGCGGCCAGTGGTCCGTCATTGCAGGAGGTAGATTAAGTAACGACAACGGTAATGATTATTTCTCGTCTACTTTGAAAGTATGTTGTTTAAGTTTCTTGCTTTGAGTAGTGGAATGGACTATGGCACGAATATGTGGATTTTTGTTGTTGCAGTTTTGATATGCACTTGACATTGTTTATTATCCCCTATTTGAAGATTTCAAATTTGAATGAATTGCTTTCACTCAGTACTTCGAAGAATGATATTTGATGTGATTACGCTTGTTCAATATCTTGTTTATTTTCGATGACGAACACAATTCATTGAAATAAACTATTGACCACATACTTTGAACATATAACTTGATTCATTTTTTCTGAGAACTTTCGGTTCAATTTTAGCTGTGATTTGATGGAAACATCTGCAGGGGAGAACTGTTCAGCAAAATAAATATCTTTGTTAGGATTCTAGAACACACTGGTTAGCATCATGGTCAATATTGGAATCACATTTAGTGTCCATCACTGTGGATTTATCAGGTTAGTGTTGAAATCACTCCCACTGGTTATTGCTGCATTTCATCAAAGAACAAATTGCACCAGTGGTATGAGGGTGAATGGAAAGGCTTTGGTTTTGGGTTACAAGCTATCTTTGCTAATTCGAATCAATTTGGTTGTCATGTATCTGGTGATGAGTTCTCCTATTCCACCTGTTCCTAGGTGACACGATTGAATTTTATCCCATTTCTTTGGTACGAAATTGGAATACATAGAAGAATTGGTGTGAAAGGGGTGATGGCAAATGTGGTTATGGTGGTTTGTGGGGTTGTATTTGAGGTGATCAGTGTTGAATGTGGTAGGCAACCAGGCATGGTAGCAATCTACATCTGTTTGTACGATGGAGTGTTCAACGGTGATCCCGTTGGTTATACGATGGTTGTGGATGATTATCAAAAGCAATATTTATGGGCATTGGTAGTCCACAACAAATGATGGATGATGATGATTACGATCATTTCCATTTCGACCATTAATGGGAGCTTTTCATAACTCATCACTTAAGTTATCGAATTCTGTTCCCGTGTGATGGTTCTTCCAAGCCTCGCCTTTTTTTATCAAGGATGGGGTGGGCGCTCTTAACCTGATTTCATTCAGTCTATTTTCTGTTGTATTTGTTCTGTAGTTGATCTGTCACAGGGGTATATCATATTGGCTCTTGCTTGTTTAGAAAATACCATCTGAAGAAATACGTGCAGACCGATCTGGCATATTGATCTGTTCCTACTAGTTCTTTTCATTACTTTTCCACACTTAAAATATATCATATCTGAGGACTCTTGGATTATTGGCTACCGTGCGTGCTAAATCACACTGGTAAGTACAAATATTGGATACGTAACCAGCTTACGAAAAATGAAGTCAAATGAATCACTTTTGGTCTTGGATTTACCAATTCAACGATTCGCCGAACTGTTAAAGAGTGTAGCTGATAGAAATACGAGCGGATTTTCTTTGTGATAAAATTGGAAAGTAAAGAGAATGTTAAAATAGTTCCTACTGTGATTAATTAGGTTATGTTTGAAAACTGCTTTTCAAATTTTGTATAAAAATTTTTACGTATCATTATTATTATATAAATATAATTTTTCACTCTATTAATTATGTAATTTAATTTTATTTATTTTATTAGTTTTAATTTTAATTCTAACTTAATTTTGTCCTAAACGTACTCAATTTTAAGCTAAAATGCTAATAATTTGCCGTGATTTCGAATGGACATCCCAAAGGATTTTGATTTTATGAATCGAAAATTCATGAACTAGTCTGAGGGGCTTACCGCGGAAATCTCGTCACTATCAGAAAAAAAACCGGAGATTATTTTTAATAATGGTAATATTTCCGCTTAGATCAAAATTGAAAACTAGAAAATCAACTGTAAATTTTCGCTTGGTACGCAGGAAGATCAACCACACCAAAGAAGCAATTTGCTTTCCATACAATTCATATATGGGATTTCAACAATAGGACTCAAGAGGGCTAGACTAACAGAACAGGTATAAAAATGGTCATTTTAGTTCAGTAAGTGTTCCAAGACGCTTTCACCTTTTCCCATTTTTACAACAGTAATCAACACATCCACAACACGCGCTGGAAAGGTTAAAGAAACTCACATTCTAAGATTTTAAAAAGCATCTGAGGTAGTATCATTCTTTCCTACCGAGCTCAACGTCTAACATTCTCCGAATCTCTGCATCACCCTCAGCTATTTCCGTGCCTGAAATACAGAGAGTCTGAATATCCGTATGCCCTCTGTTGTGGGTATTTACAGTGACGGCCGGTTGACGAATACGATCTAAATCATACAACATTTGAAAATAAGCATGAGGACCCCAACCTGCGACACCAAAAATTAAAATTATTCATTCTCCCTAAATGGACTACGACTCCTTCATTTCCCGTAGATAGGGCAAGAAACATGAAATAAGATACATCGAAGACAGCTGGGTAGCTTATATGCTAGTAGTCAGAAAAGGGTATTGAGCAGTCTCCACCATGGTGCAAGCAAAATTGGTTAAGCCAACTTAGCTAACAAGCATAAAACACCTTTAGATTTTTTTTCTCTAATTCTTCGTATTTTCAAATTGAAACTTGAGACTGTCACTTGAAGAAACATGGGGGGGCTTGTGGCAGCACACTGTTGGGAATTCATCCCATTAATATATGGCTGGTTTTACCTTGAAGAAAATACCTTGGATTTTTTACTTATATGCCATTCAGAAATCGTCATTTACTTTCATGCTATTATAAATTTATAATTATTGCTAAAATATTCTCGCAGTTACTTAGTATTCAAAAATGAAGCTCTGTTAAAATCATTATTACCTAAAAACCCTTCATCTTATATGCCCTTACAGCATTGATTTTGATGGAGAAGGGTTTCGACAGTAGGAAGGTGTTGAAGTGATTTTAGGATTAAGGGCCAGTGGAGTATTTTGAATTTGTTTAAAATAAAGGTATATTTGTCTTTTTCATATATGGTTTGCAGATTTAACCATGGTTAATTTATTGATGGCACCATTAGGAATAGTATAATGGAGCATTTTTAATGGTAAGTAAATTGTGATTTTTGGACAGTATATAATTATGAAATTTTTTGATGACATACAATTAAAAAATCCAAATAAATTTCTTTTTTCTTTTTTTATTATTTTTCCATGTTATAAAGATGAGACGTGTAGGTTCCATATCAGATGTTCAATATCTTTCATCCCAGATGAGGATGCACGTTAGACCACTTCCATCTCTTTTCACTTGTTCCAAAGATTGTCCTAACCTCTTTTAGGTAGCGTTTTATGCTTACATTGTCATGCATGATGGAGTCACAACTTATCTACGCAAATAAGCAATAGAAACGGGAATAAAGATTACAATGAATTAAGATTTAAGATCATACCATCTGTACTATTAGGCAGTGGGAAGAATTGCAAATAGCAGAATGATGCCACTGACAATCCTGGAAAGGATCATGATATTCAGATGTTAGGATGCTATCAACCCATGAAGTAGCTGCAGGATTTCAAAAAATTATCTGAAATTGATTATATTTAAAAGTGCTCAATGCTCACCTAGTAAACCGCCAGCAAATACATCTTGCCAATGATGCCAATAGTCGTCAACCCTTGAAATGGCCACAAGAGATGCAACAAGTAATGGAGCAAAAACAATGCAAAGCTTTGCAATATGACCTTCACGATCAAAAGCTTTTATCTTTCCAGCCAAATACCATGATGTAAATCCTAAACCTGCAAAAGACCCTACGTATTGACAAGTAGATCTCAATATTAGCACTAGTCCATGGTGATTCCTTTAAAAGAAAATGCAGGTGATGAACGAAATAGCATCGGCAAAAAGTTAAACTAATTCATGTAGGCTAATGTAACAGTCCATGGTATTTAAAAGATTGTTGGTCCATGCATGTTCTCCATAATAATTATGCTCCAACCCATTATCCAATTTAGCTCTTATTCATATGCCAACCCATAAAATATGATTGGATCTCGACCATAAGAAGTTAAATGATTTACAACATATTGCAGGTGATGAACGAAATAGCATCAGTAAAAAGTTAAACTAATTCATGTAGGCTAATGTAACAATCCGTAGTATTTAAAAGATTGTCAGTCCATGCACGTTCTCCATAATAATTATGCTCCAACCCATTATCCAATTTAGCTCTTATTCATACACCAACCCATAGAATATGATTGGATCTCGACCATAAAAAGTTAAATGATTTACAACATATTGCATCTTGCAAAGATTAGAAAATCATTGAAATCAAGCAATAAACCACAAATGTAGGCTTTATAGAGGATTTTACATAGCCTTAACCACACAGACACAAATGTAGGGTTGTTTACTAACATTTCAAATTTACGTCAAAATGGACCAACTTTATCATTTCACAACGTTTCAACTAAAATAATCACACATTATCTATTAAAAAATTCAGGCATTTATGACCAAGACAAAGAAAGTGTGTAGCTTACAAGAAGAATGGCCACTGGGAAAACTTTTATGCCCTTCCTTTATGACACTTTTTACTCCAGAGCATATAACATTACCAAGACTATCAAATTTCTGGAGAAACCATAAAAACATAATGTCTGTCATATCAACCATTATAAATATTGGAATAATTTATAAGCACAAACTCACAGTCTTTCCATCAGGAAAACAACGCCAGAAAAAATCTGGACGTGGTCTACCAACAGCATCTTTTATTGCATCAGTTATAACTCCAGTAATAAGGACAGAATATAGAAGGCCTGCTTGCATTACACGGTCAGTAAAACTAATCTTTTTAAATACGTATTTCTAAGGAATACTGATACATAATCAACATATAAACACCTAACCTAGGATAGCATGGTGTAGATCATATATATCCCTCCTTTTCAAGTAGATTCCAATGATAATGGAAAAAGGAAGAAGAACAGCAATCAGCTGTCATAAAACAGCAGTAAACTGTAAGATTCTTCTTAAATAAATTGAAAATTCAAGGATGAAAACAATTTAACAATCAGAAAGAAAGACATACAGGGACAGCCCAAAATGGAACGGTATTGCCCTTCAGGGGGTACTTGAGATCTGTCATGTCTTCCCCCACAAAGCGATGAAATGGTTCAATAACATTCAATGCGACATCAATTACCACAAGGAGCAAAAATATGAGCCAATCATGCATATGGAATCTTGCCACTTTGACTCCATGGGACTTCAGTGTGTGACAACCCAACTGGATATCTGGCATATTTTCCTTTAATTTGCCATGCATAGAAAAGTGTCAACAGGTTGCACACCATCATGAAAGTGATAACACTATCCAAAAAACAAATATAATTTGATGGGTATGATAAGATTCAAGCATGGCATGGTGATGTGCCAAATGATAAGATTCAATCAATAATCACATCACACATACATGGACTTATTTACAGGCCAGCCTATGAAAGCTATTTTGTTTGAAGATAAGCCTATTCAAGGTTTTTGTTTTTTTTTGAAAACTCATATGCAATCATTTTGAGATAGCAGCTCAGCACCCAACTCTAGCAAAAAGAACGCTCACTTTTGTCTCTATCAACTAGCATAATTTGTTATTTGAATCAACCATGACATAACCAGCCGAAGAAATAGTACTATGATCAAATCTTCAAGATTCTGGCCCATGCCTTATCATCTTTGCAGAAGCATCTCAGTGAAAGCCTTGAGGGTAGAAGAACTACATAACTAATTTCGTACATTCACAAGAGATAGAAATTGAAGAAGTTCGAATGCTCCATCTCTTCCTACAGGAGATTTTTTCTCGTAATGTTAATGCTGTGATCAAAATCTTTAAGATTCTGACCCATGCTTTTATCATTGTTGCAGAAGCAATTCAATGAAAGCCTTAACAGTAGAACCACACAAGTCATTTCATACATTCACACGAGAAAGAAAATGAAGAAGTTGGAGTGCTCTTTTCCTGCAAGAGCTTTTTTCTTGCAATGTTAATACAGAATTCATATATTCAAAAGTAAATTCCATTTTCACTTGGGAAGATAACAAGCTGTAATTGCACTTTTCACTGCCAAAAAGTACTATCACTTATTTCAAAGGGCTTGGACAAAATCACAAGATGGTACCTTGTTGAAGACTGTAAATTAACATGGACGGTAGCATCACCCAAAGGCTATGGATCTTAATTTAGTTTAGTTCAACCACAGCATCTTGAGCAACTATGCACTGGTTGGAAAACTGTGATGCTAACTCTGCTGGTGCTTTGAATGCATTGAGAGAAATAGGCATTGGGGAATAAATTGATGTGATTTACCTTTTGGTACAGTTCTGTTAGAAGATTGGTGAACTACAACAAACAGTTAAGCAAAGTCTCCAATCATGAGAAGAGTGATAAAATGGAAAAATAATAGAGATGAAAGAATTGGTGACAATAGGCCTTTGTGGTTGACAGGAATTTGAAACTAAAAATTCCACAAAAAAGCCTTTAACTTCCATAATCCACCCACTCACCAGTACTGGTCATAAAAAAGCCTTCCCTGGGTAGGGTTAATCGTAACTTTTTCTGTCATTTTCATCAAGTAAATGTAATCACCTATATCCAAATAGAATTAGCCTTTCCAAAGGCCTATGTACTCTGAACGGCCCTTTTCTGTTCTCAAATTATTATTCACTTTCAAATGCAAGCCTGAAAAGGGATCTTAACTCCCAATATTGAAACTAAACTTATCTTTGCTAAATTGATCATATTGTGAGCCATGTTAATTACCTTTTCCGAGTTGCTGTTGTGTCCTCCTGCAACTCTTCTCCTCTCCCCCGTCTCTTGCTCAGTGGCGTGAATGAATGGAGGAGTTTGACTGCCTTTGATCGGCAAGTCCTTTCTTCTTCCCTACTCATAACACAGAATTAGTCCTCCTTCAATCCCCACTACCACCTTCTTATCTCTTCCCATTAAATACCTCCAGAAACCCTCTACATTCTCACCTTATTTCCCCCCTCCTGTTGGGGTGAGGGGTGCGGGCGTTACAGATTATCTTGTGAATCATGCAAATTAACTTCGCCAAATTGAATTAACAGAGACTACACTCGCAGTTACCCCAATTTTCCTCTTTCCCAGCGACCACAAGTGAATAGATGCTTAGAAAGTTAGAATGGCCAAGATGACGATTGGGATCGACCATTGTCCCTTGACTAATATGGTCAGAAAAACAAGTCGCTGTCTTTATCAAGCAAGTCTCCGAAATCCGTTGCGGCACAATAAGAGACTCAAGCTCAAATAACGGAAGTAGAAACCACCACAGATGTCCAAAGTTCGGTAATTTTCAAATCAAACACCCGGATAAGCTCATAAAGTACATGAATAAAAAGCAATCATACGGGAATAAAAACAAAAAAGAAGAAGCCAATGACAAGGAAGGAAGAGCATGGAAACAACCAACAATCACCAATACTAGTCCTCAGAGGCAAGCAGAAGTCCCGATCTCCCTCTCACCAGAAGCGGTTCCCCTTCCGCACAGGTCACGACCCCGCACAACCGCCGCATCGACAAAAGCAGCAAATCCAAAGCAGAAGAAAGGAATCTAACCAAACAGCCTCCACACAGGAAAAATGGAGATTCGAACGTCAAGACCCGGCAACGGCGGCAAGAGCAACGACAATAAGACAACCGGCGGCAGTGACATCCGGTGATGGGAATCGTGGGTACCTGACCGATTCCGAAGCGATTATTCGAAGTGGAGCTGGGGAGAAAGTGGAGAAGACACGAAGGACCACTGCATATGTCTTTTTTTATCAAAATGGAATAAAGTAGCGTATCAAAAAAATACCAGATGTGAAAATCGTGACCATGGAAAAGAGCACGGTGCAGTAGACAATACTTCACCCAACTCCCGCAATTCACGACAAAAAGTAATGTTCAGGCGATCAATTTTAAAATAGAAGAATAAAAAATAATAATTTTAATTTAAAAAACAAATAAATTATAAAATATAAATATTATCATAAAAGTAAAAATATTTTTAAAAATTAAAAGTAAAAAAAGATGAACGACACCAAAATCAACTAATTATACTTAACAGATAGTAGATGATAATTTGGGTAGGATTTGATTTTTAAAATTAATTTTCATAGTTATTATATAAATTTTATCATATAAATTTATACTATTTTAATTATTATACTGTGTCAACTTAATTTACGAAAATAATTTTAACTTTAACTTTATCTAACTTTCAAATGAAAAAAATCGACTTTAATCTTTACTTTTTATAAATAAATAAGTATAAAACTACGCTGCAAAAGTAACTGTCCATGAATTACATCAACAATACACATGCATAAATGGCAAATAGAAGATTTTGGTTGCGTTTGTTTGGATGAATTTCAACTCTTTTTACGGTAAAGAGTTGAAAACATAACAATTTTTTACGGTAGCTGGACTTTATTTAGTAACCTAATTTTAATTTTAATTTTAACTTAACACAATCTTACGTATTATCGTTATCGTATAAATTATCATACATAAACTTTTTATTTTATAATTTACTATGTAACTTTAATATCATTTATAAAATTACTCTTTAATTTTAATTTTTCACTGTTATTATAGTTAAAGTTGAAATTAAAATTAGTTGAAAACTTATTACTGTAGCATGTAGAGATAAAAAGAGAGTTCTGTTTAACACCTATTTTTGTAACTAAAATTGTAAATGATCATTTCAATACGAAGCAATTGTAACAGACATAATTCAAATTTTTTTAAAATAAATTAAAAATATACTTGAAAATGGAAGTTGAAGAACTAGAGTCATAAATAAGCGCACACTAGAACTTTCATTTGTCATAATTTTTTTATAAAGTTTTAATACTTTAACTACCGTAAAGTTTTGAAATTGTCAAACAAACATGGTCTTTAAGAGCAAAATGAATAAAAATAAAGAACAAGTGTCGT
Source organism: Amphibolis antarctica (assembly GCA_024699675.1). Classification (NCBI taxonomy): domain Eukaryota; kingdom Viridiplantae; phylum Streptophyta; class Magnoliopsida; order Alismatales; family Cymodoceaceae; genus Amphibolis; species Amphibolis antarctica. Next base: position 35,647 of record JAMKPZ010003065.1, read on the forward strand.
GATGAGATTAACGGGAGTAGTTGGGATTTGAGGTGAGATTAGAGTTTATTAATGACATGAGTTTAATTAAAAAGTGATATTAGGTTAGATTTGCGTTATATAATAGTTAATTTTAGTTATATTGTGTTAGAAATAGTATTAATATTATTTAATTTATAAATTTATATTTAATCGGTATTCCTTAGTTTGGATAGACATAGATAACATTTTATCCATACCATTTCTTAAAAATAGACCGATAATTTTGAAATTTGAGTAAATATATTGATAAAAATAAGTAATCATATTTGACTGATTACTTACTAATTAATTTCGAGTAATTATGAGAGTACTCACCCAATATTTGATTAACTTTGTTTAATTAAATGAGTAAAATAAGACGTCAAAATTTGATCTCTTATTCATAAATTATCAAATGACACATTGAAATTGTTATATTTTTAGTATTTTTATTAATTTCTGCACTTGATATATACCATATAATGTAAAATTTAATCAAATTATACATACATCTTGTTTGCATTTGTGCCAAATAGGTAGATTTTGATGTGTACGGAGATAGATATTTTTAACTTTCAGATAGAACTGAAATTAAAGTTGATTTCGTAAATATAGTTAGAATTATATAATAATTTAAATAATAAATATTTATATAGTAATAATGATATTGAAATAATTTTTAAAATAAAAAAAATTAAAATCAAACAAAATCTTAATCTTATGTCCATCAAAATTACAATATGATATATATAACAAAATACTAGTCCAGCGAAGAAAACTGTGATACGATAGACTACATGATCTGTCACACGTGTGATCCAGGGCAGAAAAAGCAAATTTCTCACACGGCTGTGGTAGAAATCTGACCATTCAAAGATATATGGATGGGTAAAGATGACGTAGCTACGGTAAAAAAAACTGTTTTGATTAAAATTATAACATTGTTTACGAATAATTTTTTTAAATTTTTAAATTCACTTTTAATAATAATAATATTATTATTATTATTATTATACAGATTTTATCATATAAACTTTTATCTTTTTAATTATTATATAATTTTAATTTCGTTCATAAAATTAATTATAATTTCAATTTTATTCAACTTCTAAAATTTAAAAAAATTACTTATAAACGATGTCATAGAAAATTAGAATTATAAGTAATTGTATAATAATGTTATAAAATAAAAATTTGTATATTTAAATTTAGTAACATTTAAAAATTTACAAAAAATTAAGATTCTTGAACTTCAATTTCGTACAAATTCTTATACACCATCGTTATTACGTAAATTACTGTAGTAATCTTACGATTTATTATATAATTATAACATTATTTACGAAATTATTTTTAATTTAAATTCTTTACAATTATTAAAGTAAAATACCGTTAACAAACGAAATAAAAGTGCATTCAAACGAAATAAAAGTGCATTCATATCATATACCTTTTTCTCTTGGTTGTGAGCATGTCGGATGAACGGAGAGACACGGCCGACACGGACGCGGTGGTCGATCTCCAGCAATGCTCGGGAACGTGGCGACTCCAGTTGCTGCGAACACGTCCCATCCTTGACCATGGTGCCTAGGCTACAGTGCCATCCAGCTGG
>JAMKPZ010003066.1:0-45701 GCA_024699675.1 Amphibolis antarctica
ACAATCAAACAACAATACATATAATTAAATTAAGTTTTTATTTATTAATGAATTACGTATTTTATATTTACATTATTACAAATTTACAATTACATTTAAACAAATTTTACAACAAAATTAAATTACATTTTAAAAAAATTACAAATTGAAAAATAAAAATAAAAATATTTTAATTATGAAATATTTAAGTTTGTAAGTTACTTAGTAAAATATTCAACTTGATCTTATTTACGGAGTGCAGCAAGCTCCCAGTCTTTTACACACATTAATGCTTTTATTATATCTTCTTTAAACTTACATCTTCGATCATAAAGCACGTTGTCACTCATGCTGAAAACTTGTTTATAAACTATTGAAGACACTGGAATTGTTAATAAATCCTTTGCCATTATTGATAATATTGGAAAAATCAGTGATTGTTGTCTCCACCAATCTGAAACATCAAACGTATTTAAGTTATAATGTTGAGTAAATAATAATGATTAGTAATTCGTTGCATTAAAAGTAATTAATTCTTGTCTAGATAGTATACGATTATAATTATATGATGATGATGTTGGAATATCTTCATCAAATCTTGGATCTTGTAAAAATACCCAAGAATCTAAAGATGGTCCAACATTTGATTCTGGTATTGTGGCCATTAGTGAAGGAGAATGTTTTATTCTTAATCTATATCTTTGTGTGTATAAATCAAACATTTAATTTAATTGTTCTTCTATTGTACTAATATTTAATCCTAAATCTACACCTAAACTCATTTGTATTTCCCTAATTAATTTACTAGCATATCTTATTTTACACATAGGATCTAAACATGCACTCAAAATATATAATGTAGGGATTTCATTCCAATATTTTAAATTTTTTTGTTTCATGTTATTTACTAGTTAGAAAAATGGATATGCCTCATATTTATTAAAAACTCGTGAAATATCATATAAATGATGCAACGCATAAACAAATGTAGAATAATAAATTCCTGATAATCTAACCGTTGCATCATAAAAAGGTTTTAAAAATTCAACAAAACATTTTACAATTTTAAAATCATTCTTAGTTAATTGTTTTTGATAATTATTACAATGATAACGATTATACAAAGATATTATTAGAATTTCATATGGTAATACACTTTTTAACATTAAATATAATGAATTCCACCTATGTTGAACATTTAAAGAGAATTTTTTATGCGGCATTTCAAAAGTATCACATGTTTTATCAAATTATTGCTGCCGCTTTCCTGAACTAGTTATAAAACTTACAGCATCACTAATAAGTTCAATATAAATTTCAATTTCTTTTACACCTGATTGTACAATAATATTAATTATGTGACATACATCTTTAGTGAAATAATTTAAAACCATTTGGTGAACTTATTCTAGTTTTAAATATTGGTATTGTTGTAGTATTATTAGCTGCATTATCAAAAGTTATACTACCTATTTTATTTCTAATTCCATATAAATCAAAAATTTCCATAATGTTTGCAAAAATTGTTTCAGTAGTATGTGGATGTTGAATTTTTCTAAATCCTATTAATCTTTTTTGTAAAATCCAATTTTGATCAATATAATGTGTAGTTACAGCTATGCACCCATCCTTAGTTTTATCCGACCAAATATCTGAAGTCCATGCTATATATGTCATTATTGTACTCATAACATTAATAAGTTCTAATCTAAGCTTATTAAATGAAATCATAATATCTGACCTAATAGTATTTTTAGATACACGTTTATATTGTGGACAATATGCTTTACTAATATAATTATCAAAACATTTATTTCCTTCAAAACTTATTGGTAAATCTTCTGAACAAATAAATCTAGCATGCAAGTCCCTAGCCCTTTCAAAATCATAAGTCCATGAATTAACACTACCCTCAGGGGTAAAAGAAAGTTGGGTTTGAATTGTTTTATCTTTATTCCTATTTTCACATGTACTAATCTGTCTAGTTAAATAACCTGTACCGCCAGACATTTTGCAAGAGAAGTCAGTGTTACAAAGGTTGCAAAAGGCTTGTTCCTCTTTTGTGCTGTTTGTCACAACTTTCATCATGATTATGTACTTTCACCTGGTAGCCGGTCGCCCATTGCACGAAAGCATGCCGACTGTTGTTGTGTTGCACCTTGCAAGTCGTGACCCAACGGCCGACCTAGACACAATTCCCCATCAGCCCATCCCACCTACCCGCACACGTGACCGTTCACCTCGGTTGTCGGCCCAATGACCCGGCGACCCATCCCCCCGCTGGCCACACAACCCGTTTAGCCCCCTCTTGCACACTAGCGCATGCGACCATTCACTGCAACTGCCGACCCAATGGCCAGTCCCCCCACCAACCACACGACCCGTTCTGCCTCCTCTCGCGCACACGATCGTTCACCCTGCTAGCTCCACAACCCGGCGACCAGCCCAGTGACCCAGTAGCCCATCACCCCCACCGACAACACGACTTGTTCAGCCCCCTCCCGCACACCGACGCACGGGATCGTTCACCCTGCTTGCCAACCCAATGACCCATCGACCAGTCCCTCGCCGGCCACACGACCCATTCTGCCTCCTCCCACGCATACGATCGTTGACCCCGGCAGCCGCACAACCTGGCGGTTGACCTAGTGACCCAATGGCCCATCCCCCCTGCCAGTGACACGACTCGTTTAGCCCCCTCCTGCGCACTGGCACACATGACCGTTCATCTCAGCTACCGGCCCAATGACCTGGCGACTAGTCCCCCCGCTGGCCACACAACCCATTCTGCCTCCTCCTACACACACAATCGTTCACCCCGCCAATCGCATAACCCAACGGCCAGCCTAGTGACCCGATGGCCTATCCCTTCCGTTGGTAACACGACCTGTTGAGCCCTCTCAGTGCACCGACGCACACGACCGTTCACCTCACTGGTCACATGACCTGGCGGCCCATCCCCCTCGCCGGCCACACGACCCATTCAGCCCCCTCCCTCCCGCACACGCAACTGTTCACTCCACCGATCGGGTCCCACCCCCCCCTCTCGCAACCTGATAACTAGTGTTTCCCCCCGACCCTCCCTAGCTCCCCCCTCCTACGAGTTTGCAACCCACCTAATAGTCTTGTGTTGGATCGGATCGTACCTATTTCGTGTTGAAATTCATACCGTGTTGGTATGACACGAACAACCTAAGGGTCTAGCCCAAGCATGACCTATGGTATGAAAAAAATTTCGTGTCCTGCTAAGTCGTGCCTGGGCCATGCTAGGTCGTGCCAGCACAGCCCATTAACAAGTCTAGGCTATGCTTTGTGTTTGTGATAAAGATTAAGTAGAGATACCACACTTGCATTTATGTTCGTTATAATAATCATGTTTTGCATAGAATAACTAATTGAAAGTTTTTCTATTTGACTTGTATTTGCATGTTTTTTTGGATCAAATACTATAAAATTACTAGTAAATGTTTATTAACACTTTCTAACAATCTCTTGCAGTCTTCTCTTATATGTACATCTTTTCCTTGACACAATCCAGCTTACTTATTATCCTCCTCTTACTAACGATTGAACTTCCTTCCACCCACAACCAAACCTTCATTGTCGACAATCAAACTTCCTTCGATAACACTATAACTCTCACCTCGTCAAATCTTCATCACCTAAAGTTAAACTTCCCTTATCTTGATCTTCCTTTATTTGCTCCTCTATTGTTGGTGAACCTCACTTACTTTTCACCTCTTTTCGCTTAAAGATTTACAATCTCTTCATCATCTTTCTTCTTTCATGTCTAAAGATCCTTGTGGCATCAACCTGTATTTTTCATTTTTATTTCAGATTTTCACTCATGTCCCCTTCAAGGCGTGACATATGTGCCTCATCCGCGCATCGGCTACTTCTTTGATCGTCTGCGATGAGGGTATAGCATGACGTCGATGTTGTATTTGACATGGTTACCCAGTTTTATGCAGGTTCCTGGCAACTCCAGAAGTTACAAGAGCGGCATTCCTGATGAACCTGCACACGCCGGAGAGATTTTTCGTATTTTTTAATTATCTTGTTGCGATTACAACAGACACGGTTGCAAAAAAGTAGCAAAATGAAAAGTTGCCTGTTCAAAAAGTCTTGTCCCAATCCTCCAGGATTAGTGCGGATGTCTACATGAACACAATGAACTTGTTAGAAGACGAAACGTACATTTTCAATTTGCAGGCGAAACATCAAGGAAATTGTGGTATTAAGGTTCCCTTCCAAAAATAAAAAATGATTTGACAAGGTATTTACAAATAAATTCTAGGGAAGAAATGTATGTCATCGACAGAATGTGCTTGTAAATAGAATAATAGGGCATGTATTTGTATACATGCATTAGTATGAAAACAAGGGAAATCAAGCTACAACAAATTATATTGTATTATTACAATAAAACAACGTTGTTTTACTGCAGATAGAAACTGAATTTTGGAAATTATTGTCAGAATGAGTAGGAAAGATAAATATGGTCGGTGTCCTTGACAGCTCGTTTATCCACGGAAGCTGTGACAAAAAAAATATCATGAAAAATTATAATTAAATAAGTTATTAAAAAATTTAAATAATTTAAATTTAATTTATATTATTAAAAATGATATTACTAATGAGATGATATTTGTATTTTTAAAATTAATATAAAATGATAAAAAATAATAATTAAATTTTATTATTTTTCATTAATTCTGAAACACGAGCATTTTCAATAATATATCACTTAATTTTATTTTTACAAGAACCAACTCAATCGCGTCTCCCGCGGAAAGCACCGAGCCCAGAGCCCTTCCCGCCACCTTCCTCCCCATGAAGCTCAAGCAGTCCTCCCTCCACACCTTCCTCTTCCCTAGCCAAACCTCCGCCGCCGCCGCTGCTTCAACCGATCTCGTTCCAAATCCTACATCACCGTTTTCCGGGGCATCGGCTTACGAGCAGGAACGCGAGGGCAACATCCGCCGCAACCAAGCGTTCCTCCGAAACCTAGGCATTGTCTCCACCATCGCACCTGCCATCCCCAAACCCAAGCCACCTAAAGGGGCCAAATCCCGTTCTCCTCCTCCTCCCCTCCGCCGCAGCACTCGGAAACGCGCCCCCAATGCTCACCCTCAACAGGACGAGTGTTATTCTCCCCCGCGTCGTCGCCCACCACCCTCTGCGGATCCTTCTGTGTTCCAGTACACATGCGACGGGTCCTCGAAAGATCGCGTTTTTGCTTCCGGTCCACCGCGGGTCTCGGGGTTCAGGATCACCGGGAGGACCATGCGCGACCCGGCCCTGGCCAAGATTTATGCCATTGACGTCTGCCGCGAGAGGGAAAACAGAGTCTTGGTTGCCGCCGGTGGTCACGGAGGAATGGTCTCCGTCTTCAGAGCGGAGATCGAGCATGATGGTTGTGATGTTGATGGTGGTGTCGAAAGTGAAAGCCAGGAGGTGGATGGACCTCTGATCAGCTGGAAGGCGAGCAAGAGCTGGGTTTCCGGGGTTGCATTTGTGGACGACCAAACTCCAACGCTTTTGTTGTCTAGCTCGAATGACGGAGAACTTGTTCTCTGGGACACCAAATCTTCGATGCCGTCGCCGCCGTCGTGTTGGTCTCCTCCTGTTGTCGCGGAACTGAAGGGCTTGCATTCTCTTGGGATCTTCTCCATGGACCGGTTCGGCTGCTATGTCGCCACGGCGTCCAAAGATTCGTCGGTCGGCGTGTCGAGAATAACGAGCGCCGGAGATTTTGTCGTCGAGCGCAACATCTCAGGCCACCACAGAGGAGTCATCAGAGGAGTACGCTTTGGGTAAGCTGGCATTCTCTTCAGCTTCACTCTTGCTTTCACTTTCCACTTTCGTAGCTTCATTCGGGGATAACCATTCTGTCCACGTTTGTGATGATCGTGCAATGTATCATATATCAACATAGATCTCCCTTTCATCTAATCACTAAAATGTGCTGTTAATCTTTTGTGGAATATTAAAGTGTGTGCCCAAGGGCTCTCACACTTTTACTGGAAGAATGTGGGTAAAAATTCACTAAAATCAGGTTTGTGTCATGGAATGTAGGATTAGGAACTTTAATCAGTTAATGAGTATATGGAAATAATTAATACGATGATAAAAAATCAGTATAATATGTTTGTGAGAGACTGAGTGAAAGACAAAGATGTGTTGATCCAAAATAATGATTATAAATTTTGGTACATGAGAAAAGATGAATGTAGAAATGAGGGTGGAATGGCAGTCAATCAAAATCTTAAAGATGAAGTTGTTGATGTAAGTCGAGGTAAAAAGAATAGAAGATAGAATTACAATGATTAAATTTGTAATTGGTAAGGATATCATCATCATCACCAAATATGCGGTATGCCCATAATTATGTTTAGAATAAACTTTTTTAAAAAACTTTTGGAAGATATAAATAATTTAGTTCAACGTTTACTAGTTAATAAAGCATTTTATCATAAGAAGAGATCTAAATGGACATGTTGGAAAACAAACTGTAGGCTAGAATTTATAACAGGAACCATGGCAGATTTGGATATGGTGATAGAAATGAAGATGAAAACTCAATTTTAGATTTTACCATAACTTGTGACATTTTAATATCTGGATGTACGTTGTTTGTTGATGACATCTTGCCGCTAACAAAACATATATATTCTTAGTTTTTAATTACAATAGAAACAATTGTGTGCCATGTCTACACTAGCCAAGCTGTAAATTTATCTTTTATCTTGGAACTTTCATAAAATTTATGAATTCGATACACCTCTGGTTTATAAATCCTTGGAAATCTATGGCTTGAAAAGTTTCAGGTATCCAGCCGAAAATTTTATTTTATATTTTGTTTTTATAGAGTAGGATGACGTATGTTTGTTAGTGATTGATTACAGGAAGAAGTACACAGATCAGAGTGCCTCCAGAGACATGCAAACAATAAGAAAAAAAAAAAGCTTTCTGCATTTTTGTAATGTGTTGAAAATTAATGTAATGCATGTTCCACTTGAAATTCACAGGGGAGCAACATCTAGGCTTGCAGATTGCGGAACCGACGGCTGCCTCTGTGTACTCGACACAAGACTACCAGAGCCCTGTACTCTTACAATCAAATCCCATCACTCTACTGGTGTCAACAAGCTTGAATGGAGTCCATCAAACGAGTTCCTTCTCATGTGTGCCAGTAAGGATCCCACACTGCTTCTATATGATATTAGAAACTCCTCTCAGCCATTTCATAAGCTTCAGAGCCCCATTGATTCAAATTCCTGTTTGCCCAAGCAAATATACACGCCTACTTTTGTGGACAACGGGTTGGCCGTTGCTACACCTGACCAAGGCTTGGAGAAAATATCAGTGTTTAGTGTGATCACAGGGAAGTTACTAAGTCAAGGTCTATTAGGGTACCGTGCTAATTTGGTGTCCCTCCTATCAAAAGATTTGAATCATCCCAGACTTTGGACGGCAGGAAGGCAAATCAACCAACTCTGCAATCTTAAGCTTGTAAAGTAGTGTTCCCCTCCTTTTCCAATACTCTCTGACCAAAGCAACATGTCTGCATTTTCGTTAGTTTGTACCTCATTTGATTACTTGCCCATACTTTTACACTGTGATGCGGTACCACTATAGTTTCATTTTTCAGAGACTCCTGTCTCGTGGACCAGCAAATTGTGCATCTCTCAGCCGATCAAACTTTTGGTGCTGAGCATATATCGGAAACTGCATATTTTTGCGTTATTTTAGCAGCCAGAGGAGTCATTTGTATCGAAATAAATGCTTCTGCAAGGCTGAGTTTTATGATATCAGCATCGATGAATCAGCAACACTGCGCGAGGCGTCATCCGGATGCCGCTGTTATTTCGGGCTCCTCCGCATAAATTGACAAGTCTGACTTGAACTCAATAACTGACAAGGTAGGTGTTTTTTTCATCTGGCTAGGCTTGAATTCTATCGCTGTAACAAGGACGATAAATCAATAATTGAGATTTTGGTAGAAAAAAGCGTAGCTAACTTCCAAGAAAGCATCACCAATCACAAACCAAGAGACCAGAGGCGTTACGTTGCAAACAGAAATATGTATCATGTATCCACCGTTTTTCCAAAATTGTTCGCAGAAAATGAAATAAATTACAACAAAAAGAGGGCACCTATGAGATTTCTTCCATGTACCCAACCAAGGGACTAAAACCATCTTATATATGGTGAAAACTGAAAACAAGGTTAAAACGGTTAGGTGCTGACTTTTTTCTCTTTCACGGGGCTACACGAAAAAACTGGGTAATAGTTATCCAACTCAAGTTGATCAAGAATATGCTTTGATGCCCAAAGATACGAAGAATGACCATCAAGATATTCGGTGACATCAACCTGAAAATAAGGAAATATGTTGAAGCTTGTCTGTGAGAAATCATATTATAAGCACGAGAGAATTTTCTTGCATAGAAGCTTGTTCATACGTAACATACATTTTCAATACCAGCAACGTTGACAGGTTGAATTCCAGCTAATCCTTGAGTTAGCAGGCTGCAAACCAAACCATGGAAAATTATGAGTTTGCACATTTGCGGTGGATGAAAATTGTATGTTGCGAAAAAAGTAGATAATTGTACATAACACTAGTTAGCAATGAAAACAAAAGTTCATCTCCAATGATTTCTTTCAGAAATCAGCTCAAGTTCTTTAGCATCTCAATAGTCAATAGTTGGCTGCTTTCATCAGCCATGAGCTTAAGACTAGGTTTGTTGCTGAGTTTTATTGTAATATACAATATATTTATCAAACAATTTTAACATTCTATAATAAAAATTATCATTATCGAAAATCATACATTTCCTTAAAAAACGTACATCTCACCTCACCTAATCTCACATCTAAAACAAACATACCCTAAGTTTTCATATGATAGTCAATGCCCGTACAAATCCTTGGAAATCAACAACACTTGAATCCAATATACAGATTTCACACAACTTTTCATTACTCAGCTTCAGAAAAGGCATAGGGATAGGAGGTTTTTATTATTAGTATTACTGAACCGGGAGATTAAAGGGATTTAGTGTTAAGTAGATAACAGCTTGATATATGAGAGGTTAGCAAATCAAAACGCTATTTCAGACAATGTCTATGCCCGGCAATCATGTTTTCTCACATCAGATGCTATCATCTCTTCAAAATTTGCAAAATATTTGATTATTTAAGGTTTGAATTTTTATGATGTCAGGCTCGTAGGATACATAATAAGGCTATCTTCATAAAAGACGCAATAAATAATCCACATTTTATTTCCCTCAAACTATAACATTTTTATTTGGAGAATAAAGAGGTGGCTTTCTCCACCATATACAGGGGACTTCGATGTTTGCATAAAAATGCATGGTATTTTGGACTACAAGATAATGTACCTTGCACGAAAAGTGAGTCCTAGAATCCAATCGTTCGTGGAATAAACGTTTACAAATCTCCCAGCTACCGTCTGTGAGCAAGAAACATCAAGATTTTGTTATTTCTGAAAGCAAGTTAACAATAGCCTAAAAATCTGTTTAATCTGAATAAAGAAAAGAAGAATATTATCAATAGAAGTCCCCTATATAGAGAGAGGATTACAGCTCTAGAATAATACTGATTATAATTAGGTAACTACATTGTCTTACAGTGTACACATAAGATAAGAACACTTCTTTTGTAGATGGGGTGTAGAATGGCTATCTAGAGAGTGTCATGTGTCCGGTGCCACCATGATTACTTTCCAGGTTATCTAATCAACTACGGTAATATTTCCATCACTGTAGACCACCATTAAGCTATTAATAGAATCATTGCACTATGAAACATTTGTAGACAGCACTTTTTCTCTTATTTGTTAAACTATTGACCAAATCATATCATATTATAAATCATTTGTTATATCCAATTATATCATATACACTTCTTAATGATATTAACCATTGTCAAGAAAATGCCAGTGTACATACCTTTCGGGCAAATTCCCAAGGTTCGCTGGTGAGAGAAATTGGAGCTCCAAGTAGCACAACTCTTTCTACAAGACCCTCTGCAAAAGTCAAATGACGAGCAAATAAAAGTTCCTGCCACAAGAAGGCAGCTAGTACACCCAATGTAAATATACCAACATTGTTTAAAATGCTTATCACGCTTAAGTTATGTTGTTTAAGATACTTCCATAAAGTGGTTGCATGATACGTAAAGGTTGGTATGTCAACTATAAGCGCATAAGAAAACAGGATGAAGTTCTTATTTTTAAATACAAAGTGCAGACAAAATCTGCCCCAAATAACAGGGCGGCACAGGAGAACTAGAGCAAAATTGGAAGAACTGAAAAGGCGTGACATAAAACTAACTGGCCTGGTACTCACAGAATACCTTAATGATCAATGAAACGTGGATTATACTCAATATCCAGTTATCCACGACATCAAATTTGACAAATAAGCAACAATATTTAATGTTAACAAGTTACAACACAACTTCAAAGAAAGAGAATAATAAGAGATCTTGATATTTTATAATTACCATATTCTCCAGACTCAGATAAATGGTGCAAACATTTGAATATGACTCGAGCCCCCAGTGAAAACCCAATGAGGGTCACAGGCCTGAAAGCTTTCATATCATACCTAGGTTATTATTAAATAAAGTGAAAATGCACTAAAGATAATGTGATAATATCCTCAATTTACATGCCTATTTCCTTGTAATCCATTCAATAACACTTCAGCCAGTAGCTTCCCTGCTTTATCTGATCTGAGAAATCAAATAAATTGTGAAATGGCTCCAGACTGATGACCAGCTACCCCCTCCTCACACACAAAAAAAAAATCTGTTTGCTTTCAATAACCTGTCAATGGCAATTGTCCATTGGCTATCTATGAAATCAATAGCAGCAAGTAATGCAGCTGGCCATGCTAATGCTGTAACAAGTGTCTTCAACACGGTCAACATAGCACCTTGCTTCATAACCTCATATGTGACCCCTGCAGTAGGTAAAAAAGGTAGCAAGCAGTAATTTTAATATGCAAAATAGCACCAAATGGGGATGTAGCTCACTTGATGTGATCCAATCTCGAATGGCATTGCTCATTGCAGTCAAATTTTTAGACTCCCACTTTATGATATATCTAGAGATCCAAAAAAGAACGCTAAATACAAAATCGTAGAGACAAATTGATACTTCTATAACAATGATGCAATCATAAAAAACAACATAAGTCTATGATAGAAAAGCAGACTGCATGAAAAGATACCATATTCCTGTCAAATGGCATCATGATAAGTGAAAATTCTGCTGCTTATTTATAGCCAATTTCTATTCACCATATTCCTATCAAATGGCTTAAATAAACCTTAGCAATAACCAGCTATGTTAAATTGTTAATATTCAAGCACTATGTTGATAATGAACTTCGTTCACTTTATAGTACTTCCTGCCAGATTCCTTTTTTGGTAGATCAGGAACTTGATTCTTTTAGCATGTCTATAACAGTAGTTCCTAGGAATGAGTGCAAACATGATATCATCAGCAAATAGCATACACAAGATATTTATCTTTGAATTTCTTTAGTTATTTCATTCTAATCAAGGCATATAGATATGGATCAATAAAAGAGTTTTGGAATAAACCCATGTTTATTGGGAATTTTTTAATTTCTCCTCTTATAATTTTAACACTGGTAACTACTCATTCATATATGTCTTTTACAATATTAATATATCTTATGAGTACTTCTTTTCCCAATATCCACCACAATAGATTTCTAGGTAATCTTTCTCAGTTTCTCTGAATGAATGAAAAGTAAGTGGATATTCTTTTTCTTAATTCTAAAATTTTCTAGTAATTGTCCAAGTAAATGAATAGTTTCCATTGTTGACCTACCCAGCATAAATCAAAATTGATTTTTTGTAATTTAGATGTCATAACTTTTGCTTAATTACTGTTTCCGATAATTTCATTGTATGACTCATTAACTTAATACTACGATAATTATTACAATTCCATGTCTTCCTTGTTCTTAGATATAAGTATTAAAGAGCTTTTTCTCCATTCATCTAGCATCTTCTTTATCTTTAAAATTATAGTAAAAAAATTAGTTAACCACTTAATCCCTACCTCACCCATGCACTTCCACACTTCAATAAGAATATCATTTCATTCAATAGTTTTCCTACATTTCATTTTCTTAATATTCTTTTTTACCTCTAAGCTACTAATTCTTCTAAAATAACTATAATTTACATCATTTTTACTGCTATTCAAATTTTACATGTAAGTGTTTCGTATAGTAGAATCATCAAAAACTTTAATAAAATACCTACACAATCTATATTTTATTTCACTTGCTTTTACTAAAACTTTACCATCTTCATCTTGGAAATGGGTGTCCTGTGGTGGTGACAACAGTCAATGGAGGGTTTTCCCCCCTTGGAAATGGGTGTTGACCTGGAGAGGACCAACAGTAGTGGGAGAGGGATCAAATGACAAGCCGATGGTAGTTTTGGGATGGAGAAGGTGGTTAGCTGTTGGTAGTGGTGAAGAAAGGAGGACAGTTAACCTAAGATTTGAACCTAGGGTATGGTTCCATATGGAAACAAAAATTAGGGTACGAATGAATGATATTTTCAAATAATGAGAACACAAATATGTATATAGAATGTGTAATGGACTCCTAATGTAATTCAATATCCATTTACCTATTCATGTAATAACCTATGTAATACTCATAAGTTGAAAGGAACAAAAAATTTACATTCACAAGTACAAAAATAAGATTAGCCTATGTAGGACTGTTTTACGATTTCATTTTACTTTTTCCTAGAAGCATGAGGATCTTAAGTACCGTTCCAAGTTTTCCTCAATGTAGTTCCAAGGCTTTATAAAATCTTCCTCCTCAAAAACAAGTCCAGAAATCAGAATACCCACAGCTAGGTGCTGGAAGAAAAGAAGAATTCATTTCCCATCAATAAAAATATATGCAAATCAAGAAAGTGACTACTGGCATACACTGCAAAACAAATAACACATGCAAACTTTTACAACAATCTAGAAAAAAGTAAAAATGGTACATACACCCTGATTATGGTTATCACCAATAGTTTTGAATTCAAATTCTTCGACATCTCCAATTCTTCTAGCCATCTTGCTTCCAGAAAGCCCAGCTCCAGCAGCTTTTTTTACATAGAAAACATGATTGAAAATGACTTTTCTATTAGTTTTATGGATTAATGAATACATCCTATCCATTAACTGATGTATGCAATGTTATTTACTTATTTATCAATTATATAGTACTTCTCAAAAATAATATTTACATAATTTTCTTGAATGCCTATACATTGTAGCATGATTTAAAGTAAAATAAAATTACCAAGTTGGAACTGCAATGACATGATTCCTAAAAAACAACAGCCAGTCTCAATGTTCCAGAACAAATTTACTGATAGTTTTCTGCTTACATCATGTCAAATGATGCAAACGAGATTAATCGAGCACCAAGAATCCTAGACTAGTATGAAAGAGATAGTCCACTCTTCCTTATGTGATTGCCACATATTGACTAATTGTGCTACTTGTTGTAAACAGTAGTTACATGGTGTAAGAAAAAAAAAGACTAAACAGTCACATCAACTCACCACCAAATGATGCAGCAACAGCCACAGACCCTGCAACTGACCCAGCGGCACTTGCTGCTGCAGCAAATCCACTTGCACCTATAAAAGGAACAAGAGACCCCAGAGTCGGAGCAAGAGCACCAAATCCAGCAGCAATTGCTGGAGCAGCGAGACCTATGGGAATACAATCAAATGAAGTATATAGATTTTTATAGGAATCTGAAAATATTCTCTTCCCACAATGTGAGAAAATAATGTAATACCACCGGTAACGGCTAATATTGTTCCCCCAGTCAATGCAGCAG
The DNA here is from genome assembly GCA_024699675.1 of Amphibolis antarctica. NCBI lineage: Eukaryota > Viridiplantae > Streptophyta > Magnoliopsida > Alismatales > Cymodoceaceae > Amphibolis > Amphibolis antarctica. Next base: position 13,917 of record JAMKPZ010003066.1, read on the forward strand.
CACCAATGATACCACCCCGCTTCCATTTAGACCACGTGGTTTCAGTTGTCTGGCGTTTCTCAGATTTTTCATCTGCCTCCACAGCACCCATTGCTGAGAGGGCAACCATTACCTCCATGGCTTCCTACATGACACTGATATTTCATTATCCTAAAAATATAAACAATTAATACAAAGAAAGAAATGTAAATTGGAAGAACAGTAAACAAGACTACATAAAAATGTGGTATTGAAGAATAGAAGCCAGTAAATGCACACAACAGAAGCTATAAATGTGGTACTGAAGTACAAATATGTGATCTGGCTGGAAATTGCAAGTGGTTGAGTGTGGCCTTAATAACAAAGGATCACCATAGTAAAATGACCATAATGTAAAGAAAGTGGAGTAGTATATTATGTAGGAAACAAAACTGTAAGAGTCATATGCATGTATTAGATTCCTAACGTTATCTTGTATTAGTGGGTTATCAGATATCCTAGTGGATTTTAGGAAGGCAGGTGACAACCTAAATTGGAAGTTTCCAGTGCATATTTTAGGATGTGGATGGCACATTCCGCTCAACCAAGAGTTCTATTCTAGTGAATGACACTTTCCAAAGGCCACTTCAGCATTGGAAGGGCAGTTAGTGGTTTGAAGATTGATTGCGACCAAGACTTAGTGTCAGTGCTATAATATACAGATGATATTTTGCTAAGGTGTCAAGGGAACAAATGTTTAATCGTAAGTTCCTTAAGATCTGTAGTAGATTGACTTCTTATAGGAGGCAATATATGGCTATTTCCTTCATTGCAAAATTGGGTCAATATCTAGGGATACTATGCAGAATTGCAGACTATTCTTATATAAATCTTAGGGTTAAGATAAAAGTTAAGGTTTCTTGTAGATTTAATCCTACATTGCTTTATATTCACAAATAACTTTATAAACCCATGGGCCTAGAAGATTGAATTGGCACATCCTAGTGGACAGAATTGAGAAGTTGGAAGTGTACAGAAATAAGAAAAGAGAAGAATGGTGGAAAACTAGATGTGTATATTAACCAAACATAATGTCTCTATTTATAGAGGCTACACAAGGTCAACAACATAACTTACTTCGTGTGGGACCAAACTCACTTACAACACAAACTTTAATGTATTAATTCTAACACTCTCTTTCAAGTTGAAGCATCCAACTTGCAATTGACTCATATATAACAAGATAAACAAAGGAGATACAAAACAAAAAGAAATTTAGAAATAGCAGCAATATTTTATAAGCAAATATATAAGAGATTTACACACACACTTCTACAAATACAATTTTTATTAATCATTCAATAAAAGAGATTTGATGTAAATTGTTAATACGAGGTATTCCACAAACTTCAAAGTAGTGTAAATTTTTAAGTTGAGGTATCTACATACCTTAAAAGAGAGTATGAATTTTTAATGTGAAGTATTCCATAAACCCCAAGAGAAAGAAAGAATTTTTAATTTTTGATATCTATAAACCCCAAAAGAAAGTATGAGTGATTGATAATAGAATATTAAATATTTTTCTACCTTTTCTTTTTTTCTTTTTTTCTTTTTGAATTTTTTTACTTCCACCCTTTTTTATATATATTACTCGTATCCTCTTCTCTTTTTCTCTCTCTCTTTTCCCTTTTTTCACCTACACGTGCTCTACAACATCTCCCTTTTTTCTATTAATATTCCCCTTCGTCTTCTTCTTTCCTCTCCCTACAATCTTTTAACTACAACCCTAGTGAGTGTCATGGCGACAAATGAAGACGATGAAGAGACGAGAGAGAGAGAGAGAGAGAGAGAAGCAGGAGAAGTGTGATAAGTCACAACAAACATCACCGTGGAGAGAGAAGGGTGATGGAGATCACGACGAGAAGTGATGACATGAGAGGCAATGAAGGCGAACAAACAAGGAGGCACTTTTGCTTAAGTTAGGCACGGTGGAAGGTTGCAAGGAAGGAGTGTCATAGAGAGGTTGCATGCAAGACATGGCTATGGGAGACGTGATGACAATCAAAGAGTGTCAATGAGCTATGACAGCAGGCAATTAGGGTGTGGAGAGTGACTGTCTGTGGGAGTTGCAACAGAGGAGTAGTCGCCTGGATGCAGGCAGTTCTGTAGAGTGGGCAGAGGAAGAGGTCGCCCAATTGGTGAAAAAAGAGAGACAGATTGGGTACAAAAAGGGAGGCAACTAACAGATGGGTTTAGGGTTTTGATGTGGGGGGAGGACGGTGACAACTAGATTCCCTCCTCTCACCTAAGATTTTTTAAATGAGACTTTCAAAACCTAACCCCTAATACCATGTGGAAAAATAAGAAGAGAGAAGAATCGTGGAAGATTAGATATATATATTAACTAAACATAATGCCTCTATCTATAGAGGGTACGCAAGGACAACATAACTTACTTCATATAGAACTAAACCCACTTACAACACAAACCCTAATACATTTACTCTAACAGGAAAGATGGAAAGGATGCTACCAGAGCTTTGTGTGTGGGTGGGGTGACTCTTGAAGAGTGTTTCAAGGAGTATCCAAGTTTTCCATGTGTCAACCTTCTATATTCCACTAGGCATCATTGAGCTACTAGCATGCAGCTTAGAAGGTTCTTAGAGGAGAATTACACAAGAAACTTAGGAACACATCTGCTTAAGCAGTCAGAGACTCGGCAGTATGTAAACCAAAAAAATATCGAGGCTTGAATATTAGGTCACTGAAGATCTTAAACAAGCTTGTCAACAGCAAATAATATCAAAGATTGGTGGACAGTCAAATCCTTTGTACATTTGGAAATGGGTGCTGTGTTTAGAGCCTATGTTTACTACACTGACTACATTTGGATAGAGAAATGGCAAACCAATAAAACTCTGGTAAGATAGATGGTGCAGTCTCATTCCCACAGAAAAGTTTCACAGGCTCTTCAACTTAACGATGGTCAGAGAAGCAATGGTAAAGGAGGTTGGCCACTACTCTGGAGGCTGCTGGTCATGGGATATGAAGCATAGGAGAAAACAAATAAGATGATGGTATCAATGACATGGCCTTCCTCCTTTCACTCTCCAATGTAGGGGCACCCTCCTCACTTCCTCAAGGAAGGATCAAAATCTTTGGTCACTTGATGGCTCAGGATAGTACACAGACAGGAGATGTTATGACTTCTTTTTGAGCCCCTTACCCAGAAATGAAAGTTATACAAAATTATTTGGGCCTGCAGATCACCTTTGACAATGAAATTGTTTATGTGGTTGTTGCTGCATAACAGGTTAGTAACATAACTATACTGTAGCAAATGGACCAGAGGATCAGATGTTCTGTGTATTGTCTATCAAGTGTCAACAACTGCCAGAGGATTGTCATCATTTATTTTTTGACTTCTGTGTGAGACTGTGAGTAGGAAGCCCTGGGAATCTTTGCTGTCCAGGGTGGTCAAGGATGTTCAGCATTCATCCATGTGAAATTTTCCAGAGAACAATGCTGAGCTCAATTAAGGGGAAGGTCAATGCCACCATAAAAGGATTGCTGCTGATGTATCACACAATCTGATCATTAATCTGGCTAAGGAGGAATGCAAAGCTTTCTAACAATCAACAATGTTCAGACAGGGAAATTGAGCTGCAAATCTGTAGTTTGTTTGAATTCTTGGAATCAATTTTATTTTCTTTTTTATCATTCAAACCTTTCCTGTTGGACGAAGGTTATTTTTAATGAGATACAGCCTATTCTCCTTTCAAAAAACCATATTTATATTTTCACTTGCATATCTCTTTCCTATCTCGATCATAAGAAATAGCATATTCATTTATGCCAAAAAACATATATACAACAGTTTTGCATATGTAATTAACTTATCATATAAAATGTACATCATATGGTAAACTCAGGATTTTTGCATAGGTGTAGATGCATGCATCATAAATAAAGGAAAAACAATTACTTTTCTCTCACTCATTTTCTCTCTCTCTCTCTCTCCCATCAGTCAAGCACATAAAGAAAAATAAATCTGTATCGAATTGAAATGAGGAAAAAGGTGCAAGCAAAAGCAGCATACATACCATTTTTGTCCATGGGATGTTGAACCATAAAGCCAATAATCGTAGGGCTGCACGATGCCTAGCATCATACCCTCTTCTTAAAGGAGATTGCTTTTTATCTTGTGGTGAATCAGCTATGCATGCAGAAACAAGCTCGTATAAAATTGCCACTTTATGATTATTGTTCACAAAGTACTTCACTATTGGCCCATCCTTGAAAATGTTTTCCAGATTATTGCCTTTTGAAACTGTCTTTGCATTTGATAAATTGGAGATATCAGAAGTAGCCAATGCCTCTTCTGCAATTGATTTCTTAGACGTACTTCTCCAATGAACTTGTTCATATTCTAATTTCTCTTCACTAGTTGGCTCTCTTGAACATGATGATTTTTCAGAACTCATTTCCATATCATCAACAGCTTTGATTAAATCCATTTTCTGATCTAATTTTTCAGAGGAAGTATTGTTGGTTTCTTCAGAAATCATTCTGAAAAACTGAAATGGGACATAAATCAAATCAGGGTGCTGCCTTTTCATCTTGTAGTGAATCAGTTAATACATGTAGAAAAAAGCTTGTATAAAATTACTTTCTATTTATTGTTCATAAAGTTCCTTACCATTGGCTCATCCTTGCAAACCCTTTCTGATTTATTGTCTTCTGAAAGTGTCTTGGCACTTGATAAATTGGAGATCTTAGAAGTAGTTGACGCCTCTTCTGGAATTGATTTTTCAGTGGAACTTCTCCCACGACATTGCTGTTCATATTCATGTTGCTCTCTCCTAGTTGTCTTACATGAAGTTGATTTTTCAAAGCTCATTTCCATAGCATCAACAGCCTTTGCTAAAGCCATTTGTTGATCTAAAATTTCAGAGGAAGCTTCATTGGTTTCTTCAGAGATCATCCTCAAAAACTGAAATGGGGCACAAGTTAAATCGTAGTTTCACAAGCAGTTAGGTTTAGTAGCACACTCAACAGTGGTGAAAATTGCAGAAATACTAATGATTAAATAGGAAATCATATAAGAAAATAACCATACCAAAATCACACTAGCGAGAGCCTCGTGCACATAATTTTCCTTTTTTATTCTAATGAAAAGAAGAAGAAAAATGGTGGAATTGTTAAAAAGGGAAACGGATCATCTTCAGCTTGTCTACGTAACTGATGTTAGCCATTAAATAAGATGCTCTAAATGATTTAATCATTTAATAACGTTGGTCATGGAGCAAGGAATCAAAAGCACCCAAAACCACCAATTGAAAATTGCAAGTTTATTTATATACAATATTAGAACACAAAAAGCTCTTCATGACGAATGGAAAATAGCCACTTCATATAGGAGAAACTTTTTGTCAGCAAATTGTTGAAATTTAACATGCAGAATTTGAGATTGAAGAAACTCATTTTTCAAGGCTGTATGATACTCATACACAAACCAAGCACATCTTCCATCTCCCAACAAAAATAAAAATAAGCAGGATGAGGACGAAGGATGGTAAATGACTAACAGCTCCAACGTGATGATTAGACGGCGACAACGCAGCGGTCTCCTCGATTCCAGGCCAGGCTGTAGGATCGATAACCATGAAGCTGCAAAAACCAGCAGTCGCACCATCAAAACATTAGAAAACACCTAAATTCAGCATTGCAACTTAACGCCATAAAGGAAATGGAAAAGAAAAAATCACAGAAACCTGAATACGGGACGAAGTAGGCCGCGGCTGTGGTGCGTCCAGAGCTGGGGATCGTTCCCCGAGACGGCACCACCCCCTCCGCCGTCGCTGCCGCTGCCGCTGCAGTCGTGGACGGATCCTTCCTCGTCGTCGAGGGGGCGGGTCTGGTGGATCTGCGCCTGGCGGAGGGCCAGCGCGAGCAGAGCTCCGGCCCCGTACCTCTGAGTCGGAGTCAGCAAGGATGACCCCATCTAGACAACTCTCTCGCGCGCTTTGCCAGGTTCGGCGTTTATATGGTTGTCCGACGCCCTTCAGACTTGGGAAAGTGGCTGGTCCATGGCGCGCCGCAGGAGGTTTCGTGGAGAAATCGTGGACAAATGGACTCGCGCCTTCGTCGTGCATCTTCACCAGCGCGCGTCGTGTTCACTGTTGGTGTTTGTTATATATTTAAATATATTAATATAAAATTTATCAATTACTAAAATTTGATTCGATATGATTTTTATTTAAATAAAAATCATTTTTACCGTAACGACGATGTGAGAAATTTTTAAAATAAGATGTTTGATAATAAAAAATTTATTTCAAGTATAATTTAAACATGATTGAATCCATAAAGATAATTTCATTTTTAGAACTGGTTCCTAGCATGTTCGTCCATGATCCCCGTTAAAATACATATTATAAAAAACGCAAATTCTAATGACTAATGAAAACTTTAAGAAAGTCAAGAAACAAACATGGCAGAACAGAAAATAATGTAATTATATAGAAGATCTTAGGAATAATTCCTTAATTTTTAACTGCCATATATTGAAAGGAGAAAAACTAAAAATATTAATAAGAATATTATAATTCAAATGTTAAACTATAAATTATATATTTTTACATAAATATATAAGACACAAAATATTCACGAAAGAAGATCAAGAAATATGGCACAATACTATTGTCCTTTTTTTTGAAAGAGCAATACTACTTTGTCATTGAAACACAATTAAATGTAGATAAGAAACACACTAAGAAGGTGTTTTTGCAAATAACGGTAAAAAAATAATATATCAAAACTTTTACAATTTTTCATTATTTTTAAAAACACAAATCTGATAAAAATAATGTTCACAGCCTGATCCATTCTAACATTACCGAGCACATTATATCAGATATTGCAACGCAACCAATAATTAATAGCATAGTAATCTTCCTTCCCGTCTTTAAGAAAAAAACTTGAATTTAAAAATACAGGAAAAATCATAAAAAAGAAAAGAAATACAATGCAAGTAAATCGTTTCCTCACAAAAAAATGCTCGATGGCGAAGGCTTAAAAAAGCTATCAATTATTCTGAACTTGAAATAAAAACATATCCATATCTAAAGATAAATTAACCTAGTGGTAACTAATCATCCAAATATTTAGGCCGAGTCCTGGCAGTAGGCACATATTCGGATGAGTAAGTCATACACATCTTGCCCAGCGCAGACCTTTGCACAAAAGGTTAATATACATATCATGCTTATACCAAGGAAATAATTGTAAAGTATTATCAAAAAGAGAGTTAAGAACTACTCTTGGCAACACTACAACCGAGGGAGGAAACCCTTCCTACATGACATCATCTCCAAGAACAAAAAATTGCTGTACATGAAATTAAGTTATCCAGTGATCATGTATGAAGAAAATTACAAGAAGAGCCCTTTCTGCAGTGACCATTTTCATGAAATTTGCATACTCCTCTTGGGCCTCCTTCCGGTGGCCTGGAAGTGGCCCCACCACTAGGCTGCACTCTCTGCCTCCCGCCTCCATGCCCGTATGGCTTACTCTGAAACCCTCTATCGCCATGGCCAGAATGCCTCTCCCTATCTTCTCTGTGGTGGGAGCCTCGGCTACTAGAGTTTTTACTGGCGGATGAATTCCAACCTGCATTAATGTTGCCATTTCCACTTCCGTAACCAGCATTACCATTTGGATTTCCTTGTGCTTGTGTTCCCCACCTTGCATTTGTGTTTGTGTTTGTGTTTGCTGATGCTGCCCAACTTCCATTTGGACCTGCATTTTCTTGAGTTGGTGCCACCCAACTAGGATTCACGTTAGGATAACCTTGTGCCGGAGCTTGCCAATTGCTACTTAAGAATGCATTAAGAGGTGCCACTATTCCCCAACCAGTATTTGGGTTAGGGTTTCCCTGAACAGCTGGTCCTTGTCCTGCATTTATGTTTGTGCTTCCCTGTCCTGGCACCCTCCAAACCATGCTTGTAGTTGGATTACTCTGTCCGGCTGAACCCCAACCCATGTTCACATTTGCAGCTCCTTGTGCTGAATTGATCCAGCCCAAATTTGCATTTCCCTGTGCCAATGCACCCCAGCCGAGAGCTGCATTTCCTTGTACCGTAGCCCATCCAATATTTGTATTATTTTGACTTGTTCTGGCATCCTGATCTCCAGTAGTTTGTGGCACTACTTGAGAAGAGTTAGTTTGCCATTGAGTAGACGCTGGGTTATGTACTAGAGAAACTTTGGCACTAGTACCCGGTCCCAATGAACCGGTACTTGGTGTTGGGGAAGGCATAGACCATTCACTACTGTTTGTAGCTACAGAGCTTTTCCTGTCACCAGAGGGAGAATGTGGCATTGATGTGGTCAGATCTTGCCTTTGCAATTGACTTTGTCTCATTCCATCTCCTGAATCTGGAAACTTGCTTGATATCATTTCACCGGTGCTCACCATTACAGCATCAGCTCTCACATTTTGGTTGACACTTGAAGTAAAACTCCTTTGCTGCTCACTATCCATGGGAAAGCTTTTTGACTCTTCGTTCTTTGGAGTTGGGCTAGGACATACCAAACCATGGTAAGTGTTAGCACCAACATTGCTTCTCATTTCACCCTGGTCAGAAACCTCAGGGTTTAGACCATGCTCCGGTGCAGCATTTTTCTGGGAACGACATAAACCATCTGTTTGCTCCAGGCTTTGAACTGAAACGAATTGTTTCACGTGATCCAACTGTTCAGTTGTTTTGACAGCAGGGAATGAAGACATGTTTGAGGGCCATCCTGATGATGAAGCACGAGACGTATCAACCCAACCAGTGGTAGTGCTGTTGGGTTGAAAAGATGTGGAAAGAGAATGGTATGCATTGACATGTTGACTAGAATTAGCATCCCATCTTGCAGACATGGGTTGACCAGCAGCCAAATTGTTATCCATGCCATGACCACCAACCCCACTCCCTGTGACTGCACTTGGCTTTGGAGTGGTGGACAAATTATAGGAATTATTTCCTGAATTGTGCAAAGAACCATTTGGTACCTGAACTTTCCCAATCTCACCGGATATGCTTTGAAGCCTGCCATGGCTACTTGGATTATATACTGATTTACCAGGATGTGAAACGGCTGAGAGGGGGTCACCGTCAGCTTGTTTCAGGCCAGGTGCGGAACTAAAGTTTTTTGCTAAATTCCAATTACCGCCTGTAGAGATAACAGTGCTGCTCTGAGCTGACATAAATTTGTCCAGTCCAATGGCAGTATTTGGCAGCTCTTGGATCTTCCCATTCAAAGCATCTGTCAGTAATATAGAATCTTCCTGATTCTCAGATGCTTTCCATATTTTCAGGTCACGAGGGAAGTATCCAGTTGAATTCCACTTTCGTAACTGTACCATTGAAAATGGCCCTTGGGTTTTTCCAGATGGATCTTGGTAATGCCAGATTTTTTCTGCATCATTTATGCTAGATGCTGTTGAAAGCCCAGTTCCAGTAGGAACTGATGGTGATGTCGATATTGCAGACTGCCCAGTTCCTGCTACATTTTCGCTATTGCTCCAAGCATTGACTACACGTGATGCATCTGCTGGGGCTTCTACAAGTTCATTTTTTCTATCACCAGTATAGTTGTATACATCTCTAACATTTCTATCAGGTTCCAATACCGCAACTGAACTGCCTCTTCCAGCATTCCAGCTACCAACTGAAGCCAGATTTTTTCCTGAAGACATTAGTTCCCTCCCCTTTCTAGAGGAAACAGAATCTCTCAGTCTAAAACTATTATCTGTATATATTCCAAAAAAATTAATGAGTAATCAACGTTACCAAAATATAAACATTAAAGTTGATTGTTGAAGCAAACATATATCATGCAAGCCAAGCATACCTCTTTTCCTATCATCTGATTCCTCCTCTGCGGACTCATAAGCAGGATCCATTTTTGGATCAGCATGTATCTCCGGTATCTCATTTAGTCTTCTAGTATGCTCTTCTGGTGTGTTTAGTAACTGCAGCTTTTCCACACACTCTCGAAGCTTAAAACAAAGTTAAGGAAAGCATGAATAATTGACCTCATCCAGCTAGCCAACAGTATTGATAAAAAGAAAGTCAAAATGCTATTTGGGTATATTAGTAAAGACATTTGTTTACTGCCATCCCTTCAACACTGTAGCATAGTCATTTGTCTTTTCTGGATGAAGACTCAATGAGTTTCTCCACTTTTGCAGGACATTTATTTAACACAAAAAAAACGCATAGAACAATAATTATCTATGAAAATTGATGCGACAAATACACAGAAATGCAACACAATTAATTTTCATTAGTTAAGTGAAAGATGATTAGAAATCATAAACAAATATCACATTCGATAAATGAAAAGGCTGGAAAGATGTAATGAGAATGCAGAAAAGGATATTCCTTCCGACGTCCCTTTTCACTTGCTCGATCACGTAGATGTCCAAGACGTAGTTTCTCGCTTTCTAACCACTGCAAAATAATAATGTCTTAGAACCATAATTCCATCTGAAATTATTCAAAAAAAGTTTGCATAAAACCCTTGTTATTATGACAGATGCCTAGGCACCCAGCCAATTTTTCATTGCTAATCAATTCCATACCCAGTCCTCTAGATGGAAGATCCTAAACTGATTTATTTGTTTTTTATATATATTTTTTCATTTTGTTTAGATGCTATAGATCAGTTTCATATCTTTTGACAAAGGCTAATGTTAATTCTTATTATATAAGAATAACCATAAGTACAGAATACCTGGCTGATGAGAATCAACCAGAAATTGAGAGACAAAAACCCCACCACCCCCTCCCCTCTCCCCCTTACATCAAGAGAAAACCACTCCCTACCCCATTACAACCACCTTACAAAAGAAAGACACTCCCATTGTTTGAGTAGGGCATTCAAATTCAGTAGGATATCCTCAGCGCACCCTGGCTTAATGCAAAAGATATTGACATTTCTTGCAGTCCAGATACTCCAGCAGATGGCACGTGCTATTTGTAGAAACCTCTGCTTTGGAACAGTTGGTTTCCCCTTGACCAACCACCTGACATCCGCAGAAAATGCATTCTCGATCTGAAATTCAATATTCCACTGGGTTGCTCAAGAAATTCCTCCAAGCAAAAGATGCAGTGTTGCAACTGAAGAGAAGTTGATCCATGCCCTCCTTGCTGCAAAACGAGCAGTCCAAGTCATCTCCCGATGCCCATTTGGATATGAAGACGTTGGTGACAAGCCGGCCATGAGTCAACAGTCCCTGATTATCAATGGTGAATTGCATTTCCAAACTAGCTTACAGAAAGGCCAATTATCAGCACTCTCATGCAACTGATTATAGCAGCTCTTGAGTGTAAATTGTCCACTCAATAGATTACCTCAAGAAGGAATGCCCAACTCAAGTTGGTCCAAGTAGGGTACGTTGGACAACAAATCAAGGAAGCCAGTTACATCAGAAACTTCATCATCCTTTGGATTCTTCTTGGAATGAGATCCCATCCATCAGCTCCAGATACGGCAACACTTGCCACCACAGCCCCTGGCATCTTAGAAGCTGCATATAAAGAGAGATACAGTTCTACCGGATCACCTTTTTCCAGTCATTTGTCATTCCAAAAAAGAGTATGGTTGCCTGACCTAAACAAAACAATGATTCTTCATGAACTGTTGTTTGCACCAAAGAGCTCTCCAAAAATGAGTCTGAAGAGTTGGCCTCAATTCGGCTGAGTGTATGTTCAGATTTCCCACACTCACTGTTCAGATCTCCACACAGAGTCTTCTCATTCTTATACCACCACTACTTACACAGAAGTGCACAGTTGAAAAGCTCCAAGTTTCTAATACCAAGCCCTTATTTAACTGGTCTGCACACATGATCTCATTTGACAAACTCTGTATTGCCTCTCCAAAGCCACCTGCTACATCTAGCTTCAATTATGGTAAGCACCCTTCGTAACAACTGGAACAATGGCACATGGAACACAGGGATACTTAGCAAAACTAACTTGAGCAAGGTAATTCTGCCTCCAAACTCAGATTTCTACTCCAACCTGCCACTTGCCAATCAAGAATTGAATATCAGAAATCTTGGGCTCCTTAAAATGCAGCGGCAAACCCAAGTATTTCACAAGGAATGAGTCAATATTAGAGTGCAGTGCTTGAGAAATTGACAACTTTCTCTTTACTGATATTCATGCCTATCACCAAGCTCTTGTTAAAATTCACCTTCGGTCCAGACATCGTCTCAAAACAATGGAGAAGGAACTTAACTCTGTCAGCCTGCTCTACTATGTCCCTGACAAACATCAATGCGTCATCTGCATACTGCAGAATGGAAAGAGGCATATTTGCATGCCCAATAAAGGCAACAGTCCCGCCATTTACCTTTCACTGCCAGAAAGGACATGAACAACACGGCAAGGTTAAGCCAAGTCAGTGAAAGGGGATGGCTATGTCTCACGCCACTTTTGTGGTGAAACTCCCGTAGGCCCTCCCATTGATAAGAATGGATCCACTGGCAGTAGAGAGGATGCCCTAAATCCAACCAATCCATCTATCTGGAAATTTGAAGCACAGCCAACATGAATCTCCAATTGACTCTATCAAAGGCCTTAGTCCACTTGCATCTCTGATTTCTTCCATCCCAGTATGGCCTGGTAACAGGACTATAAAATAATCAGCAATTGCCTTCTGCACTTGATCCCCCTCAATTTCCTGACCACTGACTATTCTCTTTCCTTCCAATGCACATCTGTGGAAGAAGTGTTGCTACCTCCTTTCAACCAAACCTACAGAGACCTCAATCTCCCATGGTGCTTCCTCTCATTCGAGTAATTCACCTAACTATTCTTTGGCAAGTGCGCAACTCTTCATCACTTCTGCAGTAAGACATGAATCCATCTCTTTTTTATCCTGCAGTGGAATCCAAGTATCACGCTTATCCTCCCTTTTTCCTGTAATTCCTATCTTCTTTCCATTTCTTTACCTTAACCTTCAAAAAAAAAATTAGTTTTGTAGCAATTAAAACTGCACTGCCTTTGACTTCAAGTACCTGCTCACTGAACAAGATCTTGGAAAGATGAGTCCATGTAACAAATCACCTCCAACTTGAACTGACCTCTGTACTCAGCACCACACATCCACAACCAAAGGTACATGATCTGAGCATGGCCTGCCGAAGCTCCTGACCTGAACTTTCGAAAAACGTTCCAGACAGTCTACATCTGTTAAAACTCTATCTAGTTTCGAGAGGGAAGGATTGACTTGAAAATTGGACCAAGTGAAATGACAGCTCTGCCAATCCAATTCTACCAACTCAGAATCATCTTTTGAGAAAGAAGATTCCAAGTTAGTAGAGGTGGATTGCTAGAACTCAGAATCATCTATCCAAGAAGAAAACACTCACATTTCTTCCATCATACTCCTCCCATCAGGTCCCTTTGCTGGGCCTCAGATGCAGTTGAAGCCTCTCACCAAAATCCACAGGTGTGCTCAGTTGAGCCTGATATTGCTAAGTTCTTCCGGAAAGCTCAGCTTGTCTGAGCAATTAGTTGGCCTGTAGATATTGGTGAGCATCCAACAATAGTCTAAAGCAGAGTCTCAGAAGACCACAGAAACGAAGAAGTCCCTGACCCAGTTGTCATCCAGCTGAAAGAGAATGCTGTCCTAGATTAAGATGTTGCCCCCTCAAAGCCCCAACCACTTCTTTATTAGCTGCTGAATTTGCAGTTTGTCTAACAAAATGAGGCTCAATCTTGTCCATCTTCGATTTTTGAATGCAAAATATATCAATTCTGTGCTCTCTAACTAAATCCCCAACAAGTTTGATCTTCACCCTATCCTTACAGTCTCTCACATTCCAGCAAAGAATATTCATAGGAGATCATTGGAGACATTGTCACCCCAACCCCATCAACTTTGTCCATTTTGCACCACTCTTTTGAAATGGAGAATTGTTTGTGTCACCATAAAAGCTTGTTATACAGGAGAATCTCCGTCACCAAAGAGTGGGAGATGTGAAGGAGAATATATCAGACCCTCAAAACTATCTTCATTGCCCTCATTCCCTTCATTGCCATTTGACAGGTTTGAAACAGGCTGTCACCTTCCCTGGAAGTTGTAGGTGTGTCCACTGAACATGTCACCGCTGGTTCCCTAGCCTGTGAAGATGCTGACACACCACACCTGGGAAGTGACAGTGAAGTGGCTCCCTGCCCTGCCACAGTTCCAACAGAGACTTGGGTAATGGAGCTGGCTTGCCTAGACACACAAAACTGGAGTTCTCACCACCCTCTGAATTCCAGACTGGATCAGAAGACACTTGTGGGCTTGGTCCACACGGAAGAGTTTGACCACACAAGGGAAGTGGATCACCTTCAAGGTGATGCACAGTGAACTGACTGCACAAAGGGTAGAAAGTTGGGCCGCGCAGAAATATTCTTGGAGCCCAAAAATTGACCAGGGTCGTCACCTAACTGGGTCGTAGTCAGATGGAGAAGATGAACAGAAAATAAAATTGAAGAATTTGAGGTGAGGCTTTGAAATTAGGTTTGCCCCCCAATAATTTACACAATTAGAAAGGATTAGGAAAGGCTTGATCAAGGGAATTTTGAACTTCATCAACCACTACGTCCGCAATCGAATTCCAAATCATTTCTTGCTCCTCTTCCAATAACTTTCCTTCTCCCAAGTTTGAAAACTTTCCATATGCACTTTCCTTATCTCCTCCAAAATTCAAAATCTCTCCATTTGCTGCTTCCATAACAGCCCTTGCCATGCCAGCTTCCTTATTAGGAGGAGTTTCCACACTTCCTTCACTTCTAAACCCTGATGGACGGTACCTACCACCTACCAGCAACCTCACCAGATTTACCAAGCAAGTTGACTTTTCATAAAATATATTTGAAATGTTCGATAAAAATGGTAAACAAAGGATGAATATTCAAAGATAACAATAAACACTATTTGCATTGATGTTTTATTAAGATTATTAATATATGCTAGCAATGCTACTATAATATGTACGTGCACAAACAAGAATTATGATTCAACACCTACAGTATTGGGCCAGAACAGAACAAGCACACTAGTTTAAATATTTAAATACAATGTACTTGAAAAATCAGACCTTGAGGGAGGAGGTAAGAAAGGAGCTTGGATAGTCGATAGATGGGAGGCTTGGTTGTTCTGAATTAAGTTTATTTCACACTTTCCCATTTTTTGATCATATATTCCGCATCTAATTTTTTAGCAATATACATATATTAAACACATTTTTGCATCATTGACAATTTAAATACATATATGTAATATACATATATTGTTAAATGTGTGTGTATCTTAATGGCACCTATGCATTGCCTTGGTAGATGCCAAGACACAAAGGCATTCTTTCCGCACCCTTCACAACTGCTTGGAAACTTGACAAGTACAACATAAATTTATTTGCGTATCATGTGTTTCCGAATATTCTAGACCACAAGATTTACAAGAAAATGATTTAGTATTTGGTAAAGCTATTTTTTCACTAAATCTCTTTATCAAAACAAAAAGGAATTCAAGTGAGACAGAGGAGAACTTCAGGTTAAAATACCATCACAAAAAAGCAGTTCACGAAATATGTGATAGAAAAAAAATAAAAACAGCAAACAATAACAGGATTTTATTTTTGCTATTTATTATGATGCTATGCTGTTTGAAAATATTATATTTAAAACAAATAGTAAAGACCAAACTTAACAATTTTTTAGAAAGTCCAAAATTATGCATGTCAAAATTGTGGTAATAGGTTTGGTGCAAAGCTGTCTCTGGCAGTGATGGACGTTTAAGATGATTGGCTGCAAGGTTGGAGTGTGGATTCTCTGAATATTCCTATATCCATATAACAATATGCAGATGGCATTTTTGATTTTTTTCTGGAGTTTGTTGCAGTAAACACACAGGACAAGATTCCTATTAAGAGTCATTGAAATGATTTCCTGCCTGCACAACTATAGGCAGAGCTTGAGTTTTGGAGTTCATTGGCCTAACAATCACTTGTTCCAAATTGCCAAAGCACTGAACTTGCAAGATAGATCTTCTACCTACCAAATATTGGTTAAGAAACCCGAGGATGGTGATTCAAGATTCTTGATTAATAAGTTTGACAGAAAACTTGATGGTTAGAAATTGAATTGTATATGCTCGGATGGCCAGCTGGTCCTGCTGAAATCTGTCTTAATTAGCTTGCCTATCTTCCTTATGTCCGGTTTCAAGTTTCCCACAGAGACAATCAACATTGGGGAATAAGTGCAAGCACGGTTATGGAAAAGTTCAAATGACGAAGGTATGCATTTAATTCCTAGGGCTAGGACTTTACAAGTAAGAAATCTAGCATACATAAATGATAAACCTAACTAATAGCTGTTCTTATAAGCAATGCTTGAATTGGGAGGAAAAAATAATTATTTGTACATAGATATGGATAAAAATCTCTTTCTTACAAGGTTAAATAGTACTCACATCATTCACTCTAACGGACTGCAGAGTCATTGCTTTATCTTGCAGATCACCCTGCATAAAAAAATTATTTTGATGCAGATAAAAGACTAAGAAAATTTTAAATTTTAAAGAAATACATTTCATTTGAAAAAACAATTACCACTGTCATGGGGCAGATAAGTCCACATCTGATGCTCTGGCGCAACCTCTTGCATTCCTCCTATCATAAATAGGATAACAACCATAAAAGTAAGAATGCATTTTTAGCCAAACTCTGGAATAATAGGTATACCATTGACAGTCGATTAAAATGAATGGAGAGAGAAGACATGCTGTCAATCCCATATACTTGTTTTAAAATCGACCAAATATCAAGAACATGCTATTCACCCTCTTCTAACAACTCAAATCAATCCTTTCACTAACATCATCACAATCATTGTTATTTTTGTCATCATTCAAAAACTATATATGATAATCATCAAGAGTTTGTCCTTAACCCTATGCTTGGTCTTCATGTTAGAACTCATGTACTTCTAACATCAACACCAATAACTCTACAATATGTTGGTCTAGTCACCCACCCTTCTCATTAAGAAATGGTTTACCATTCTCTTCCATTTATTCTACAATAGAATTCAACTCTCAAATTTTAGTAAACTTTTGGTGACCTCATGTATGAAAGTGGAAATGATCGATTGCAAATGTAATTGGTGACAAGCCAAGCTGATTTTATGATTTTTCTTATCAATTTCATCTTTCTAAAGTCCTTCGATATAAGATCAACATAATGTGTTGCACAAGTTATTCAAAAAATATGGTACTTCATTACCTTCTTAGCATTCTTGAAATTGACACCATTATTCGATACCAACTATACAACATTTGATAGCTTAACCTCCTTAACAACATCAGAAATTAACCAATATAGACAGTAGTAGTCTCTGATATACTCTAATGCATGGACTTTAAGAAAAAAGCTTCCCATTCCAATGTACCATGGAGTTGATAATTTGTTTCTCATAAGCAAACGTCCATCTATCACACATGATGATGACACCATATATGAACTACTTTACTTCCTCAAAGTATCGTTAAGCACATTCTGTGTTGAGCTCAAATACTTGTTCATCCCCTATGAATCTATTGGCAATCATACACTTGACACTTCTTTCGCAATTACATCTACCATATGTTCTAGATATGTTCCTTTTGCTACATTTACGAGAATGACATTATAAAAAACAACTTTGATAACAACTCCAACTTTTTCTCTAACACTTGCCCACATCTCCCTCAATTTTCATTACTTATATTTGTCTTCTCTCATAGTTGCATGGTCTAGATAGTCTAGACAATCAAATCATAACCGTATTTCCTAAACATACCTGTAATTTCCTTTCCCTTTATGCACCAAATATACTATTCTCAAAACTCTCTAGATCCTGAAGTATCATGTAAGGGTCAAAATTACTCTCTCTATCTTTGTTCCTATTTGGACTGCATCATTGCCTTTATAATATTGTCACTCTTCTCTATTTGTTATATCAAATAAGTAGTCAAGACCTCATCGTTATTAACAAAAATATGCATTAAGTATCTTCAACTCTACACTTAACATAATATAGAATTCCTTCAACCTACTTTTTGAACCATTCATCCCTCCTACTTTTTTCACTCTTCTCATGTGATCTCCAACAATGGAAAAAGATGGGCATTTCATGACAATGCTATAACCACCACTCAGATGTTTTTCAATCTAGAAATGCTGCCTCCTATTTTCTTCATTATTCATACTTCAATTTGATTCACTTAACATCTTCACAACTTCAAAATTGACCAATAACATTAGTTAAAACATCATCTTTTTCATGAGATCAAAGGAATCAATGCGATTTACTAAATATATTAAATAAAAATATCTGATATTTGCTAAAAATCACTAATATTTACCAAAAATAACTAATATTCTCTAAAAATGACTAGGCGTGTTTGTGTACCAAAAAATGTAAAAAGGGAAAATAAGAAAATTGGGGAAAATGATGAAAACAAAAAATGACGAAAATTAATTTCAATTCCAGTATTTTCCTGATGTGTGCATGTAATGTAAATTAACAAAATTCGAAATTTATCTGTTAATATATGTAGTGGAAAATGAAAAAAAAATGATGGAAACAAAAAATGACGGAAATTAATTTCAATTCTAATATTTTCCCGACATTTGTCCATGTGACAATGAAAAAAATTCAAATTTAGGTATTTATATATGTAGCAAAAAATGACAAAAATTTAATGCATATTATGAATATCTGAAAATCCTACCTAATAGTTAATCAACTATTGTTTTTGGATAGAATTAATCAACTATTTGAGTTGAGACATCCACCACAATGCCAATGTCATGAGAGAGCAGCACAATCCCATGCTAGAATTCCCTACTCCATGACTAAAACTTAGATCCAAGAAAGAAACAAGACAACAAACTGACCAAGTTCATAAAGCAGCTCGTATTTAGTTCAAGCATCCTCTCCCTAGCAACAGATTTGAGCACATAGTTGACAGATGCCTTCCTCCTGCTACAAATGTTGGTTGTAGGTGTTGCTCATGATCATCAAACCAAATCCCCCACCTTCCCTACCATCACCACCACCACCAAAGCTCCCTTTCCACACCAAAGTTGTTGCCCTTGTCATCTTTAGTGTCATAAGCGGAAAAATAAGCCACTATGTGGTGGGCAAAGGAGGGATCCTTAGAGAACGCTTGACAATGAAGGTCTCAAAGCATTCATTTCCATCTTCATTGTCATTTTCCTCCTCGTCATCAATATCATTGATCCACTCGAAGTCCATAGCATCATGCAGGAGGAGAGGAGGCAATGCTGAGGTGTCTTCTTCCTCTTCTTCTTGTGTGAAGTGTTCATCATTGCCATGGATAATGATGGTAGAAAAGAGATCTAAGGTGCTCTTCTTGTTGTGAGAGGTGGCAATAGGCAAATCCATAGCAATGGAGGTGAGCTAGCAACCAATTGACCTTACAAGTGGGGGAGGGAGGGTGGAAAATTAGGGGGAAGATCCTTTTATACCTGTGGAATTTTCCTTTCCCTTGTTTTCTGATTGTGTAAACAAGCACTAATATTTTCTGAAAATAACTAATATTTACTAAAATAAGTAATAAAATCCAAAAATAACTAATATTGAAAAAATTCACTAATAATTATTGAAAATAAGATATTCTCTGAAAATAACTGGTATTTACTAAAAATCACCAATATTATCTAAAAAATTAATATTCATTGAAAATCACTATTATTTACTAAAAATAACTAATATACTTTGAAAAAAACTAAAATTCACTAAAAAACACTAACATTCATAGAAATTGCCAATATTCTCTAATATATTCACTTATGCCGATGGAAAATCACTGATATTCATAAAAAATTTCAAAAATGTAAAAAAACATAAAACATAACACAAAATCTTAGACCTACTTTAAAATCAAAAGAATTAAGAAGGAAAAGGGAATCTACCATAAGATAAAGTTGTAGAAGAAAAATCAAGTGTTAATTTGATACTTCTGAAAAAAATCATTTTCATAGTGTAGATCAAGGGCCTTCAAATTCATAGACACAAAGGCCTACCCGATTGGAGTGAAGAACAAGAGTATTGAAGAGAAGAGTGGGAGAGAAAATCACCTTCAATTGCACCTACTATCAACAGGTGAAAAAGATCAACCGATCATTTCAAAGGATCAATTGATTCAGTACCTTGTAATACAAAAAGTCCTTAGATTCAACTGATAGGTTGATTTAAGATCAATCGATTTAAGACTAAACCCAATCATCAAATCAGGTTCCCAAAAAAACACAATCCTGATTGATGAAGAATCACTGATCTAAATCGATCCAATGAACATTGTTTTCACCTTTTGACCTTCATTATTACATCAATAACATTTCAATACATAAATAATCTTAAGTTAACAACAAAATATAACATGTAGTAATGTGTGCGAAATATAACTTTCAATAATTATGTATATTTTAGTAGCACTCCGTAAAAGAATTATATTTAAGTTTTTTAAGGAAAACATTTAAAACCTTAAAAAACATACATTTAAGTAAAACAGATCTGAATTAAGATCCACTCAATCAAGACAAGACAAGCTGCCAAGTTTGACCTATTCATGCATAGGGACCTGGCTTAAAAAGTGTGATCTTGATATTACATATATGATTGTTTTCAATATAATAATTCAGATAATTGTCCAATTGGAAATGATAGATTCTTCCAAACATACAAAGCATCCCTCACCCATGACCTAGCATGTTTTAAACATAACATGGCTAAAATTCATGGCACATTCAAAACATGGATAAAATATGTCATTGCATGTTCAAAATACTCATGACAAAAGGAATGGATTTTCTTTGGAAACAATACAAATTCATTAGGGCCACAATAAGGATATGGCAAGTTACATTTCTTCATTGTACACAACAAAAATATATGATATAACTCCAGATATTTTTAATGAATTTTGTATTATGCTATGTATAACTTAGGTCTACCACATTTCATTTTATTTATCATTTTAAATTTTAAATTATTATCGTAAATTTCAGAAAATTATCAAATTCCAGAATCCACATCATGTTGTATTTATATCAAACATATACAAACACCACAAAAATTCTTTTTGAAAGGGAACAGAACAAAAAGTTGGTCATTAGGAAATCATTATCCTATGCCTGCCAACTGCTGTAAATACACCAAGATTCACTTTTCTGGCAGTTCTTTTAACAAAAAAATTATTTTTAAAAATAAAATGGGCTCACTAAACCTTAGCATTGTCTAAAGCCCCTTTTTTACATTAAAACTATGTGATCGTTGGGAGCACATTAGTATAATTGAAGTGAGAACTACTAGAAGAAAATAATGAAAGAAATGCAATTTATTTTTCTTATTAAATTCAGCATAAGAGAATGTATCAAAACATAAGCTAAACATGTAATATTAAAAGACCAATCACGATAAGAAAGATTGAATCCATAAAATAATTAATGTCAGTGTTTCTATTATGAAAAGGTTATAGAAAGTTAAACCTAGAGCAATTAAACAAAACTAAAACTTTTGTCTATGTATATGTAGAACATAGTATGTAATTGAAAGTAGGAAGGAACATCTTCCAATGATTACCTCTGTGAACTCCTGATTTGATATTGAGTCTATACGTATGACCTCAGTCTTGTTTAAATTCAAAATCTCTAATGCAATATCAGTTGTTTTTTTGCCAGTTTTGTATATTTCTGGTGCTTTTGAGGACCCTGTTCAGAAATCACAATTTAAAAAGAGACTACATTGTAAAACTAACATAGACCAAAAATTTACAAAGAATTAATAGCCATGTACCCACCTACAACTTGCACAATCCGATACATATCTTGCTTCTGACCACTGCCAGAAATCCTTATTCTTACAAAAGCACCAACAACCTTGTGGTGAAAATTTTCAGCATCATCAAGCAAATCTTCCATCAGATTACGACGAAGGTACACTAAATTAATATTATGAACATCCACTGCTGCATAATCATTGAAATTATTCTGGAGTCCTCTCTCTTCCTTCTTACGAGCTTTGCGTCTCTTGTCTGAATTTTTTCTTGCAGCATCATTACTTCCATCAAGATCTGTTTGACCACCATCAGTATCACCAATTGTTCCTTGATAATCATCTGCAGAAGCCTGAGAAGTCTCTTTAATGAGAAAATGTGATTCAAGAAGCTTTAACATTTCAAAGTGGCCAACACGTGCTTTCCCAAATAGACTTTTCAGTCTTGAATCACATATTATTTGACTTTTTCTTCGAGGATCACGAAGGTTGTTCCGTTTTATGTATTCAAGCAAAAGTTCTTGAACATCAAATTGAGATAACATAGTTGTTTCAGCACCTCTCATGTGCGTGACAAATTCTAAGAGCTCTTTAGAAGCCCATTCACCATCTACTGGCATGGAAGAACCTACACTATCCAACATG
Source organism: Amphibolis antarctica (assembly GCA_024699675.1). NCBI lineage: Eukaryota > Viridiplantae > Streptophyta > Magnoliopsida > Alismatales > Cymodoceaceae > Amphibolis > Amphibolis antarctica. The sequence continues at coordinate 36,419 of JAMKPZ010003066.1, forward strand.
TTAACTAAAGTTTCATCATTTCTATCTGTTTTTGATTTCCTTTTCAATTTTTTCTTTGCAGAGCTGCTCCTCACATGATGCCCAGAAGAGCTGTCAGAGCTGGAAGCAGCAGCATCATTAGCATCATATATTTCATCAGAAGATTGGTCATTCTGAATCAATGGTCGTTTTGATGGATTTTTAGCTTGAGCAACCTCATCTAAAGTGATTGACAACTTTGCTTTTAGATCAGACCAATAATCCTTGAATAAGAATTCCCAACTGCTCTTATCATCAAAATTTACCTACATATACATATATTAAAATAAATAAATTAAACAGCACACAATCTAAATTAATATCAACTTTCAAAAAATAAATAGCAATATATATCATCAAATTCAAACACATAAAACTACAAGCAACAACTGGATTTTGATCCATATTTAAACATAACTATTGCTTTTTTATAATAGTAGTGTTTCAAACTGGGCTTGAACCTAAAGTTTCCTTCCCTCATGGTAGAATGGAAGACCAAATGCGCTACTCACTATTGGATGTAAACATACTTATTGTTGTGAGGTAATGAAAGCATTTTTGCAGGCAATAGCTAAAGAGGAACCGTAATAACTAATGGAGGCATTTTTGCAAGCAACACACTTGGTCCATTTTACAGATTTTGGATTTTTGGCATCCCATCTGGAGTGCCTTCAAGTTGTTTCATCAAGGAAAGTGTTCGGTGCAGACAGATTAATAGATTAAATGTCAGCCAATAACATGTCCTTCACCTTATTCTCATTCAAGAAAAAACAAATCCTTGAAGTTAGTGTCATGTTTGGCATATTTACCAAAATAAGAGACATGGGAAGGCATACACCTGAACAGCTTCATAGAAACTCAAGGGCATTTCATATGTTTTGTGAAGCTTAAAGTAAATGGATACATATTCTAGTTTTATCCATGGTCAACAATAGATGTATTTTATCTTTAGTAAAGGGCAATATGCTATTTTCGCAGAAGAGATCAAACTAGTCATCTGCCAACCAAAATGTATATTGCATCAGTTTAATATAGCATAATCTAACCAACAATAAAATAATAATCATAGAATTCTGATCGTAGTAAAAGTGTACAACACAAAGTAGATTGAAAGCTCCATAGTTTCTCACTGTTTTGTGTTCCTGCTCATTTGTTTCTATCAGCATCACCATGCTCCTGCAAGTTCCACAAAGACCCTGATTCCCTCTAATGCAAACAAAATCGGTTTCTTTGACACACCCCCTGCACAGTGAATGTGTGCAGGTATAGCACATGTACCGAGCAGACTTCTCACATATACTACATATATGCCAACCTGACATGCACAAAATCCAAAGCATTATTCGATTTGAATAAAAACTTCCACAAACTAGCATTTAAGATATAGATGAAAGTGTTTATTGTTTCCCTTAATTTCTTTATAATTTGCAAAGAAAAAGAAAAGTATCTTTTTGGAATAAAATCTACAAAGCTTTTTCCATTTATCCAATAATTAAGATTATATTTATAATATTTTTATTACAACCACTACCTGATTGGTTTTCCCTGGTTCGTATCAAAGCACCACATTGAATAGTAAAACAAAGCTAAGAATACCACCACCTAGTTTGCTTAAGACTTGGGTATCAGCATTCGAATTTTCAAAATCTCTCTTGTTTAAGGAGAAGGATGTCTCATTAATGATATAAGAAACAACCAAAGATGCACTGGGTATGGATCAAGAAGACCAACCCCAGCAAAACAACCCCCTAGGCCCTAAAGACCTAAATTTGAGCCCCCAAGGTTAGAGAAAAGAAAGAGCTTTAAAAATGATTTTCTTGTAAAGCCAAATGCTCCAACAGGAAAAAAAAACTTCCAACAGGGGGCATGGACTACATGAAGATGCCGGTGCTGTGCATGTTGGTTTGCTCCCCAAACCACAGAACCCCACTTATCAGTAAATACTCTATAGAATGAACAGAAACACCATCATGGATTGTTTGAATGATAACATGCCTCTAAATTTGATTGCACATCAAGCATCAAAAAAGAGATGATCGACATTTTCCGGTCACTACTTGCAAATGGTACACATCCAATCAGAGTTACCAGCCCATTTGCAACTGTAAAATTGGTCACAAGTCTCCCAAGCACAAGAAGCCACACAAAAGTCTAGCCTTCAATGGTCAATTGCATTTCCAGACCAAATGAAAAGGTATCCAGGTTTCATCAGGATGGTCAGCCAACATCCAGTAGCAATCCCAGACAGAGTTTGGCATGCCATGAAATGGTAGTTTTTTAAACCATTTGCATACCTGGTAGGTTTGGATTCTAGGTACCATAGGGTTATGGATTTCATTACCATCTTGCCTTCCACCAATCTTCCTCCTCACTCCAAAAACATCCACATTCTTCTTTATTCAGCTTCTTTTTTCACTATCTTTTATCTTGCCCATCCTTCACTAAAAACTCCTCACATCTCCAACCTTCCTGCCCTGATTCCTTGCTACATCTGTCCCTCCTTGTGATGATTTGCACCAATGGTTGTTAAATGACCATTTAATATATAATAGGCATTTAATGGCGATTTCAACAAATGGATTTGTTGAAATCTATTTAACAGCCATTTTTCCATTTTCAGAGCATAATACACAAATTTTCTTTATTTTTATAATGCATTTTATCATCAAAATAAGCACATCAAAAGTTCATGAATTATTATTAATATTTTCATAATATTACTTGAGATGCAACAATTAACATCTGATTTCGTGGTATTATAATATTATGCATATTTCTAGCATGTTCTCAACATAATTATGATTTTCATTGTACATTTTATTCACAAAATCCATGCATCATGACTTGTTCTTCATATTTTTCATGATATTACATGGTGCATAGCAATTAACATGTGATTTTGAGACATTTAGCATAAAAGAAAATAGGTAACACCAGAATAGTTGAATGACTACCTTTCATACAACTAATCATCATATAATATGTAACTATGATAGAAATCACCGAGAACTGAGATTAAGATGATAAAAAGTCAATGGTAAACGCACCACAATTCCAACGCCCCTTAGCACGGAAAAATGCTTCATCACGGTTGACACATGATGGATGGTATACTTTTGGGCAACCCCTACAGCAAACAGTTATAAAATAACTAGAATGTCAGATTTGTTTCAATGAAATTTGAATCTTACTGAACCTAGACACTCACCTACGATCACAAACAACAAGATCTCCCCCATCAAAGCATATAAAGCAAACATCCTCCTCCACCTTCTTCTTTGACTGTGCTTTAGATGCCTGAGACCTTGGTGGTCGGCCCCGTTTCTTCCTCCCTCCCACTCTGACAGGCATGCCAGTTGATAACTCCTTCTCCTCAGCCACTGTCACAAATTCTACCATGGCATCCTCATCAACAGAAATAGGAGGAAGTGCAGCTGCACCTCCTTCTTCCTCGGGAGTAATTGTAACAGAATCATCCACATCATGAATCATCATTGCACCTACTTCCCCAATTGCTGCTTCTTCCTTGACAATGGAATGCGGAGAAACATCCACATGCATCACCTCATCATCCACGATGGGAATGTTAACTTTCTGAGGCCCATAAGCATCCACCATCTCTTCTTCAAATGCATGTGCTGAACCCAAGCTACCAACTAAAGATTGATCCATGTCACGAAGCATAGCTGACTTCAGCTCCCCTGCATTCACATCTGCATTCTTACCTCCAAATCCATCCACATTGCTAACCTTGTACTCTTGCCTATCTTCACATCGAGAACTTTTCATAGCTTCTTCGTTGCAGCCCTCTTGCATTGGGTTGTCATCCACTGTCTCTTCATTAATTACAGGAGCTGAACTTGAAGTACCCCCCATGGATTGATCCATGTCATGAAGCATCACTGACTTCAGTTCCCCTGCATTAACATCTGCATCCTTACCTCCAAACCCATCCACATTCCCAACTTCAACCTCCTGCCCAACTTCAGATTGAGAGTTTTTCCTGGCTTCATTGTTACAACCCACAAGCATTGGGTTGTCATCCACTGTATCTTCTTCAATTACAGGAGCTGAACCCAAAGTACCACCCATGGATTGATCCATGTCATGAAGCATCACTGAGTTCAGTTCCCCTGCATTCGTATCTGCATCCTTACCTCCAAATCCATCCACATTGCCAGCCTTGTACTCTTGATTGTCTTCACAACAAGAACTTATCATAGCTTCATCATTGCGGCCTACTTGCATTGGGTTGTCATCCACTGTCCCTTCGTCAGTTGCAGGAGCCAAACTAAAAGTGCCCCTCATGGATCGATCCGTGTCATGAAGCATCACTGACTTCAGTTCCCCTGTATTAACACCTGCAACCTTACCTCCAAACCCATCCACATTCACAACCTCAAACTCCTGCCCAGCTTCAGATTGAGAGCCTATCCTGGCTTCCTCGTTACAACCCGCAAGCATTGGATCATCATCCACTCTATCTTCTACAATTACAGGAGTGGAACCCAAACGACCACCCATGGATTGATCCATGTCATGAAGCATCACTGTGTTCGGTTCCCCTGCATTCGCATCTGCATCCATACCTCCAAACCCATCCACATTCCCAAACTCAACCTGCTGCCTAAATTCTGTCATGACTTCCTTGTTACAGCCCACTAACATTGGATTGTCGTCCACTGTCCCTTTTTCAATTACAGGAGATAAACCCAAAGTACCACCAGTGGATTGGTCCGCATCATGAAGTACCACTGACTTCGGTCCCCTCACATTCACGTCTGCATCCTTACCACCGAATCCATCGGCGTTCCCAGGCTCAACCTTCAGCTCAACTTCACATCGAGAACTTGTCCTGCCATCCTCGTTACATCCCACTAGCATTGGATTATTCTCCACTGTCTCTTTTTCACTTACAGGAGCTGAACCCAAAGCACCGCCCATGGATTGATCCATGTCATGAAGCGTCACTGACTTCAGTTTCCCTGCATTCACATCTGCATCCTTACCTCCAAACATGTCTACATTCCCAACCTCAACCTCCTGCCCAGCCTCACATCGAGAATTTGCTCTGCCTTCCTCGTTACAGCCCACTAGCATTGGGTTGCCATCCCCCAGAGGGGCATCGGTTTCCTGACCTCCATCAACCGCCTCTTTTTCCCAGGGAGATGAAACCTGAAACCCAAGAAGCGAACTATAGTTGGCGCGTTCCAACTCTGAACCAGTTGCCACGTGCACCGTCTTTTCCTCCAATTCTTTCGCTGGGGGTGGATCAGAGACCACTCCCACAACGCTGCCCACGGACACGTCATTCCCTTCCTCAGCTTTGGGGACCCCAACAACAGCAGCTACCATCCCACTCTCTTCCTCGGCATCGACCATCCGCGAAGGACCCATCTTACAAATCCCCGCCCCCACTCCTCCGCCCGCCAAATCCCCGCTTTCCTCTCTCCCCAAGGCTTCGCCTTGCGGAACACTTCCATCGTCCCCGTCCACGACACGTTCCTCCACCCTAGTACCGATGGCCTCCACCACCACTCCTGCTCGATCCCTCGAATCCGCAAACCCTAACCGGGAGTCCTCCTCCATTCTATCTTCCGCTTCGACAAACTCTACCTTCCCACTGTCATCGTCCCCTCTGGGAACGACAGTCATCTCCCCACCTCTGGCGCCGCCGACCGGCGGCGGTGCCTCCTCCTCCATCACGGCCGGTCGATCCAGTCGAGAAAGGGGAAGATGGTGGGAATCGAGGAGGTCGTCTTCTTCGTTCATGGGAGAAAAACCCTAGAAACGATGAACGAAAAGGGTAATTGGATGGGAAGGCGAATGGCGCACGAAGGGTAGGCTTTTCTTTTCGATTGGCGAAGCCGCGAGTTGGCGAGACCGGGTGCGGAGTGGGCGGTGAAGGGCGTACAGACGCGTGCAAGAACCAGACCTGGGACTTTCAACCTCTCGGGATCAAAATGGACTATTTTTGTAGGCCATGTACCAGACATGACAATTTTTACTGTACTAAGTAATTAGTATATAATATTTTTATTTAAAAAATATAAATAATAATTATATATATATAATTATTATAATATTCAATATAAAATAATAAAAATAATCGTACTTTTAATAATTTTTGTTTCCTTAACATCAATTATTAGGTAAAAATAGAATCAAGAACCATGAGTGAGAAACATGAACCCTTGTCTCACCTAATTTCATCTCATTTTTAATTATACTCGGTTACTTTATTTGATTTAATTTTAAGCTTCATTTATTTTTAATTTTTTTTTCATTTTTAAAATTATTTACAACATTATTATTATTATACAAATTCTAACATATAATTTTTTATCACTTAAATTACAATATAATTCTAACTTTGTTTAGAGTTAAAAAAATTATCACCAAACGCATACTTAATTTTAATTTTACATAAATTTTTAATATTATTATATAAATTTAAATTTATAAAATTTTATCATTTTAAAATTTATTTATAAAAATAATTTTAATTTTAATTTTATTCAACTTTCGAACTTAAATGACAGAACGAAGGCTACTGGAAAATATTTTATTATAAATCTTAATATTGAAATTTTAAAATAATAATTATAGGGAATACTTCTTATACGTGACTTTTTATATTCTGCATTTTTATTATATGAAATTTTTAAAAAAATGATTAAGAATCATAAAAAATAAATGTATATAATTTAATTAAATATTTGACCAGACTTAGAAAGAAAGTAATTCTCCTCATCGATCTCACATAATAAGATTATAACGTAGATTATTATTATTATCGTTAAATACGATAATGTATGGTGTCGATAGGTCACATGATAAGATTATAACTCGAATTATTACTATTATTGTTAAATACGACAATGTATGACTTTTTTTGTAACAGCGTCATTTTTTATTAATATAACATTTTAAAAATTAAAAATATTACATAATTGATTAATGTATTATGTATTATGTATTCATTATTATATTTTTACTCTAAAAAATCAATGGTCGAAATTTAATAAAAGATGTTAAATATTACTTTTATAATATTATATGTTTTATTTAAATACAAATTCACCATGTATTTATAATCACGTAAGATACGTTTAGAATGAGTTTTAATTAATTTCGAAAATTAGATAGAACTAAAATTGAAGTTAGTTTCAATCAAATGTGGAGTTACGTAAATATAATAATTAATGTGATAAAAATTTATATGTTAAAATTTATATAATAATAATAATTTTAAAAATTAATTAGAATTAACTTCAAACGAGACCGTAATAACTCTTACATTTTTGGTGATATTATGTAAAGAATTGAGCTAGCCTTGATTAGAAAAATTACCTTACATCAGTCCAAGCTTGAAATTCCACCCTCATCGAATAAAGTTAGTAATTTTCTCTAATTAACCTTACTATTTGATGTTTAATTTGCTGTCTACATTTTGTTGACTAGGGATATATTACTTGCTTTTGATAGATTTTCTGCAAGTTTAATTTGCATTGCTGTTGCTGACAACATTCATTAACATTCACTATGCAATGATGTAACACTACATCAAATATAGTTTATAATGACAGATTTAATTTGTCATGTTACAATAGATTTTTCAAATCATCATTATAGTTGTGAATCGTCTGTTACTACTGTATATATATATATGTGTGTGTCCTTATATTTGTCACAATAGATTATCTTTAATGATGATGAATGTTAATTATTTTTGTCACTATAAGTTTTTAAAATTTGTTATTAAAAACATCTGATGGACCGTATGTTTGTAGTTGTCACTGTATAATGCATCATCTATCATTAGAAGTTTTTACATTATATGTCATTATAAATTACTTAACCATCACTTTATATTAATTAATTGCTTATAGTGACACACTTTATAAGTCCATCGCCAATATACTTGGAATATCCATCATTATGTGATAAAATTGGAATATCTAAGGTTACATTCCAACTTAACTTTTCAAAGGTTTTTTTAATAATAAAAAACAAAGAAAATTTTATGGATTTAGACCAAATTTTTTTGGTGTGAATTAAAAAAAAAGTGAAACCAAAAACAGAAAAAGCAATGAAACCGAAAATGATGATAATGTTTCCGCTTCAAACAAACAAAAAAGTTCGAATTTTTTTTGAAATAAAATAATAACTTTTTTTTTACACAATTGAAATGATATATACTTTGGTGGTTGAGGGTTTCTAAGAAAACTTACGTAGTTTTAAGTTCGAAACGACAAGAAGAGGAGTTTGAATTTTCTGCCTAATGTGATCTTCAACTTCATCGGTTGTATGCATACCAATGGGTGCAAAATCTACTTATTTCGAAAAAGTAATTTTCATAATTATGTTTATCAAATTGTTGTGAATTGAGAGGAGAAAAATAGTACACAAATCACAAAAAGGACACAAGATTTATATGATTCATCCAATAGGTTATGTTCACGGATGATAAGAGAAGGGAGGTGATTCCACTGTATTCAAAGATAAGTGTAAAAGGTCACATTATGCACTATTACTTATATTAATTCATGCATATTATGATCTCAATTGATATATTATATATGTTCTTATGAGAAATTACATGTTAATTATATTTTTAGAAAATACATGTAATTTAGGCTTAATTATTATAAAATGCACAAAACTAAAAAAATTCACTTGATGATATTGCAAATTAAATGAGCCTCATGTTAGATAGGTAATATTATTTATAATTATTTACGTTTTATTTTATTTTATTTTATTTAAATTTCATCTCTGTCACAAATGTACTTATTTCAATGTTACAAGTCATTATTATTGTATATTATTTATGCAAGCACTTCACATGTAACATTTTGGTACAAGTTCCTTGATAAAAATAAGTAGAAAAGATTTCCATACAAAAACCCACGTAGGGTTGCGTGAGAGCATCTTTTCCACTCTCTTGCGTGAGCAGCAGCAGCCGTCGTCTTCTCCTCCGCCTGGAACACACGAGTTGGGCAGCCGACGTCTTCCTCCCTTGGTTGGTGCTTGTCCACTGCAGATCGTGAAGGCTCACACCCTCACAGGGACCTCCGGCTGCAGGACGTGGGTGCGTGGCCTTTGGGCAAAGGAAGCGGGTGTACTCTTGGCTGGAAGTGTGGAGACGTGCGGCTGTGTGGAGCTTCAACCGGCGTCCGTTCTCCAACCATCCAGGTGCTGGAAGCATGGAGATTTGTGGACAAAAGGGAGCTGAATCCGCACACAAACTGCAGCCATACAC